>APFE030743442.1:176287-213049 GCA_000404065.3 Pinus taeda
TTCTAACTTGAATTTCTCCAACTAATTAATCCATAATGAATTAATTAATTATTTCCAAGCAATTGGTGAGACTAAATTCGATTTTAATTCACAATTTTAATTCAAGGACAAATTAAAATTGGAGTATGTCTTCATGTGTATAGTTGATTAACATTGTTATGCACGTCAGTGGTCACATATTATCAAGTGCACGTGAGGTGGTTGTTATTGTCATGCATGAGGTCATGGTTTGTGAAGTTGGTATGGTCATACATTAATGTATGCACTCTAGCTCGAATGATGTGTATATGGTTTTGCACTCATGTGCTATATGTTTATAAGTAGTTGTTATGCATGTATAGTCTTGATTATAGTTATGCATGATAGGTCAAAATGCCTTGTGAAGTCATTGTATGCAAATTTAGGTCACCATGGTGAAATTGGTTGTTATGGTGCTAATGTGTTGGTTGATATAGATCAGGAGATGCAAATCATTAAAGAGAAGTTACAACATTGGACCTCGAGGCAATAGCAAATTGTCATATGGGTGTTGTATGTTTGGCATGCATGTATGTAAGTTAAGGATCTTTATATGCATTAGGTTTATGTACATGTCTTTTGATGTTATCGTTACATTCATGATAGATGTTAGTTGATCAGTGTAGTTATATGCACATGTGTCAGATAGTCAAGGATGGTAGTAACCTATGGTTGTATACATTGCTATTGTTATTTTATGTTAGATAACTTGATAATTAGGCTATATGTTGTTGATTGACATGATATATAGCTTATTTTTGTTATGTGTTATTAACTTGATGATTAGGGTTATTTCATTGAGATCTTGACGTTGTAATTTGGATTTGTCATGTATGTGATGGTTATGTTCATTGCATTGAAGATCTTGATGTTATATGTATTGTGTTAACTTGGTTTGACCTATGCAATTGATTATGGTTGCGATATTCAAGTACAAGCCGACATATTTGTGATATGGTGTTGTACTAATCTAGATTTATCGTACATATGTGATTGTTATGCATGAACAAAAAATGCTTATGAGATTATGACATGAACATGTTAGTTAGTTACTGTTATGGATATCATGATTTATGTTTGAGTTGATATGTTGTGAAGTTGTTTTATGCTAACCTAGCTTTATTGTGTAGACAAGATAGCCTCCCCTAAAATGCACTAAGGTATGAGTTCGCTTTTGTCATATATTTGGTGCTTGATTGTTTGACTATGTCATCTATTTGGTGTTCGAATGTTTGGTGTCTATTACATCGTTTGGTTGATTCATTTAACATGGTATGTTTGCAAGTTGGTTGAATGTTTGATGAATTATATAATATGAGTATGTGTGCCAATGATCTTGTTTAAGATGATTGCACTAATACATATGTGTTGAGACAATTGATATGTACTTGAGTGTAGTAGGTGATAGTTTTAGCATTATATCTAATGATTATGAGTTGACTATGGATTAGGACATGATCGTTGTAAATGTTGATTTCAAATTGATAGATATGATCGTCTTGATATTTGGAACATGTGGTTGACATGTGTGAGCAGTTGCAAGAAGCATGCTGGTATTAGCCTGATAAGGTAATAGTTGATATTTTTATATCACCAACAGTTGGGTGATGTGACAGCGCATAGTAAGCCTCAAATTGCAGCGAAGTAAAAAGGTGAAAGGAAGGAGTTGGACAAGAATTCATTTGGCTATGTTTGGAAACCCTAATTCCAAACGAATGAGTGCTTTGCCTACAGGAAGTCTTCTTAACCTTAATCTTGTTTGACATTATGTGGATACATGCCATATTCATGAACATGTACTTGACAGGTATATTAGCTAGTCTTTAGTTACAGGTGGATCTGTTAAAGGATTGGAGTCCCTTGAGAGATGGCGTGGATGTGTTCAGTTGCAAGAAACATGCTTGGCACAACAAAATGAGGTAATTGGTGTATCATTATGTTTACTTATGCACTAACAATTATGTGTTTATGGCAATATTATGCAAGGAGTTGTATGGCAAGAGAGGTTGCCATGAAACCTTGAACAAGGCTCTGGTTGAGTTTCCTTTGGAACCATGGGGATGAAGCCATGGTGTTTGTTTCTAGTCATGTGCTTTTGGTCTTTTAATGCTTTGTTGTGATTGATTACGATTTTGTTTGCATATTGTGCAAGGCCAACCCACTTGGGTTGTGGTGTCATTATTGGTTTCATGGTTTCCTTCTTGGTTGTTCTTGTCTTGCCTTTTTTTGTTTTGAGTGTCTTAGGAATTGGTTGGGAAAGGGGAAAGTTGATGGAGCTCAGGAGAGCTGTGTGGCACCCAAAAGGTAATGTAAGACATAGATGAAGATCGCTGCATGATTAAGCGCAGTGGAAGGTAACACTATGACAGTCGGTTGGACTGGTTGGGTCCATTGGTGTAAATGGGCAGTGGAAATATAGTCATGATAATGGAAACCAGAAAAGGTAAAGTAAGTGGATATGAGGTGTCAGATGCCTTGGCTATGATTGAGAATGATTGTTCTCAATGATGTGCATGAATAAAGAGACTTCTCTTAACCTGGACCGTATGTTATCTAGTAATTATGTTATGATCATGATTATGCTGATGTTTATATATGTATACATGTATGTATGTATGTCATTGTCTGATAGGATGGTGATTGTTTTATGTTGATGATTATATATGTATGTATCCATGTATTTATGTTACTATCTAATAGGTTGTCAAGGATCATTCTTGTGGAGGAATGATTGCTTATGCGGGTGGATGGCATGAAGAGGTTCTTGGTTTATGAGGAACCAAGTGGAAGAATAGTCATGACAAATATATGAGGTCAGTATCATGTGGTTATGAGTTGATATTATGTGAATATATTATGTCTATGTTATGGATAGGCTATACCGAGGGATACATCAACGAAATGAAAGCAGTGTGATCTGCGACATGCTGGGACAAGCATGGATTAAACATTAGAAGCAAGGTTGCTTGGTAAAGATTCGGTGTGGTTTTGGATGTGTGGTACAACTGTTGTGCATATGTCGTATATGTTGTACTTGTTGCACCTGTGATGTTGTGTGTATGCGGTGTGGTCTATATTTAGTGTGTGTACATGTTGTTTATGCAATCTTATGTACAGGGTGTTAGTACAAATAGTGTTGTATGAATGTTACATATTCTGTTTTCGGTATAGATGGTGCTATGTACATGTTGGATATACGGTGTTGCATACATATCATATTGTGTGCGTGATGGATATGCAGCGTTGTATGCATATGGTGCTCTACGCGTGTTGGATATGCGGTGTTGTGTACAGATGATGCTATGTACATGTTGGATATGCAGTGCTATGTACATGTGGTGCTATGTACATATGATGTGGTGTGCATGATTGTAGAAGTGGTGTTAGTGCATGTGGTAATGTGTACATGTTGTACAAGTGGCATTGTGTGCAGGTGGTACTATGTACATGTCGCGTATGTGGCATTGTGTACATATGGTGTCGCGTACATGTTGTGCATGTGATATTATGTACATGTGGTATTGTGTACACGTTCTACAAGTGGTGTAGTGTACATGTGGCATTGTGTACACATTATGCAGGTGGCGTCGTGTACATGTGATGTTGTGCAGGTGGTGGGTGTACATGTGGTATTGTGCATGTTGTACATATGGTACTGATGCACCTGTGGTATTGTGTGCATGTCATACATGTTGTGTTGAGGACACGTGGTGCTAGGTATGTGCATTATGTAGGTACATGTAATGTGTGGTGTTGTACATCAAGTATAGATGTATTGTGTTATGTTGTATGTCAGGTGTAGGTGTATGTATGATGTTACACACTCGATGTAGGCATATGTATTGTATGGTATGGTATACACTGGGTGTAGGTGTATGTGTTGTATGCCAGTTGTAGATGCATGTATTGCATGGAGTTGTATGTCATGTGTGTGTGATGCACACTATGTATATGTGTACCTAGTTGAGGAGAAGGCACTAGGTGTTTGCTGGGTGGGGAAACCGATCTGGTGTGTGTACAAAAGAACAAAGGCAGAAGTAAGGATTGATGAAGGATAAGTATCGGTATTGTCTTTCAATTTTACTATGCATATAATTTATGATTTTTGTCTATGATGATTACATGTGATCTATGATTCTGGTTTATGATGGTTACATGTGATTTATGATTTTGATCTATCATGGTTATGTTTTGAGCTAACCTGATGTAATGTTTTTATACATGATGCTAGTTTGACTTGTTGTGACAGGAAGTAAACATGATTGCAAGTGTACCTTATTAACGAGCTACCAATGAGTTATGATTTGAAGTTATTTCAATTTATTTTGAATCTAATGGAAATTATGTGCTTGGTACAGGAATGCATGAACATGCTCGGTTGGGTGGTTTAAATCGACTGTAAGAATTGGCAGCAACAACAAAGGAATTGGAAAATGCAGCAATATGTTGGTAAAGCATTCAGGAACAGGGACACTGGTACCCAATAATGTCCATTGATTTCCATGAGCATGCTATGACCGGTATGATGGTTTTGACGCAGGGATATGCCTTGGTTTTTGTATCTTTCGATGTGAGGTAGCCTTGCCAAGGGATGGACTACTCGGGGTGGGGGTGCCAGCAGAACTTGGAAGGTGAGTGACTGCACGGAAGAGGTGACCATATTCCCAAGGGACTGTGTAGTAGAGAAGGGAAGGCCGTTGATGGATTTGTTTTGGTCATTGTCATTTCCAGATGGAACCAGATGCACATTGGGAGTGCGCCCTAGAACAATGAGTTAGTAACTGTTCACTGAGAGGACAAGTGACACGAGATTATAACGTTGGACATTAGATGCAGTTTGACTATGGCAGTGGATTATGGACTTCCTAGGAAGGAAGTGAATCCTGGTATTACTTTCAGGGTGGAGGTGTGAGCCTTTGGATTCCCTTGTTGCAAATGCATGCATCATATCCTTCATTTGTTGGTTTATCATATGCATATATATATATGTGTGTGTGTGTGTGTACATTATTATAAATACTCTTTTGAGCTGGATTTATAAAGGTCCATGGACAATATGGTTATTTGTTGGTTGAAGTAAATGTGTATGTGTATATGTGGTCATTGTAAATATCGTAACGAGTTGTGTTATAAGGCTCCAGTAAATGGTATGTTTGTCATGTTTTAGTAGATGGTCATTATAAATACTTCAACGAGCCGTGTTATAAAGCTCCATGGCCAGTATGTTTTGTTTTCAACAGTCTTATTGATTATAGGTGTCATTGAACAACAAGGACAATGTTCCCCCAAGGGGGAGGGTTTTGTAACAACCCTGGTAAAAGTCCATGTAAAAATTATATAAGGCACGTTGATGGGACACGTATTCCAAGCGAAATGGTGGGGGAAACATCCTAGTGGGTGTTGATTCAGTTTATTAGGGCTAAGGAAATTGGTAAAGGCAATGGCTAAGGCTTTGGAAAGGTAAAGAGACATTATTTGACATTTTATTTATGAAAATAATGAAAATTAGGAGACAATGAAGGTGAAAGGTCAGAGGTTGCATGTGAGGAGGAAAATGAAGGAAAATAATGGAAAATGAAGAAAATAGAGGCCTCATTAATAAAAAGGCTTCTTAGGATTAGTGGGCAAGACTTGATCAGTTCAATGTTGCAACTCTCCCATTATTCTCTCTCTCTCGTACTCTTGGATACTTAGAGTTTTCTTGGAGCACTCTTGGAGCACTCTTGGAGGGTGTGGCATACTTGGAGTTTTGGAGCAAGAAGGAAAAGGAAGAGCAGGAAAGTGCAATCGGTATCAACAACTACAACGAGTTTTGCTTGCAGGTATCGAGTTGTATGTATGTTTTCTTCACTAGTTTTGGCATGCATGGCACATGCATGTGGTTTCTTGGTCATGATCTATCATTAGCATGGAAGATTGCTTGGATTGATAGTGGATTGCCTAGCCTTGCCATTTCTAGGATAACCATGGTTATTCCGGGTTTATTTTCATTGTTTTGTTTTGGTTGGTTCTCATGTTTCCTTAGCTTGGGTTGAGTTATTAGTTCCTGGAGCCTTGGTTGGACAAACGCTCTGGAAGCCTTGTAACAGCTTGGGTTGAGTTACTAGTCACGTAGCTTTGGTTGGACAAATGCTCTAGAATCCCTGTAACAGCTTGGGTTGAGTTACTGGTCCTGGAAGCCTTGGTTGGACAAATGCTCTGGAAGCCCTTGGTGGGTTGAGTTACTAGTCATGGAAGTCCTGGAAGCCTTGGTTGGACAAACGCTCTAGAATCTCGTAAAAGTTGTGGGTTGATTACTAGTCGTGAAGACTTGGTTGGAAAAATGCTCTGGAGCCCGACAACAACCGTGGGTTGAGTTACTAGTCTTGGGAGCTAGGTTGGAACTAATGCTCTGGAGCCCTGGACGGTTGGGATAGAGACCGATGAAATGATGGTTTGTTGATGTTTGACCGTGAGGAGGAATCTCTGCTTGATGGGTTGAGGTGGATGGCCTCTGGAAGCCCTGTATGGTTTTTGATTGATTTGTTCTATGAGATCCCATATTCATGCTTGGAATATGGCACGGGGGTGAATGATTGAAGAGAAATTTGGCTCAACCATTCTATGGTTGGGTGGAACGTGGAAGTCCCATCCCGGGTTTGGATTTTGTATCATTAATGAGAGGTCGTTTCTCCTAGTATTTCTACAAGTATTATGATGGATTATATGCAGTTTATATGGCTATGATTTCATTGATATTTTTGTCCCTATTATGCTGGTTATGTATGTATTTATAACAACATCTATGTATGACTCTCATCATGTTCTTACTTGTTATCGAATGATCAATGTATCTATGGCCTAATGGATGAAATGGAAGCTAATATGATAAGGAGACAATGCTTCATAGCGAATCTAAGATAAGTATGAGACCCTTATGCTCAGATATGTTATTTACACCTATGGGTTGCATACTTACTATGTGTTTGACAAAATTCTTGTCATGGCTACTAGGGGTCTAGTCAAGGTCTTGAACAAGTATTTGCTTTAGTATTGTCATTTCCATATTAGTTTACTAATTTGAAGAGATGGTTCAGTTCTGGGCAGTGAGTTGAGCTTTGGGCTTGAAAAAGTGGCTCAAATCCTGGGGTCACTGAGATAGCACTGACAGAAAAAGACTTTGGTTGCTGATAGGCAAGCCTATGAGAGCGACTTTGGGGTTACACTCGCATGCATGCCTTGTCATGGGACTGACTTTGGGTTTAACTCATCTAAATGCTAGGTTAACTTAGGGGTTCGACACCTGGAGTTGTGAATGACCTCCTCGGGGTCTTAAAGCACCTGAGGGAGGTATGTGTGTTGTGTTTCCGTCGATTCCATTTCCTTAAGGTTACCTAGGAGGTTGAATCATATCATAGTGGCCTCTCGTCGCATGTTTACCCCAACTATCCGGTTGCTTGGGTAGATGTGGTGGAGGGTGTTACGCGAGATTTAGAGTTTTATTTTTTAATTTAATTAGGTTTTTGTTATAACAATTTGTTTTGAATAATTTTCATATCTGAGTTTTATTTGGTTTTTAATGATAATTTTGTTAATCTTTTGCAGATATTTTGGAGGTCGATTATTAGTTGGAGTCTTGAGGTGGATTAAGAAAAAATTCAGAGTTGGGAAAGGGGGATTCTTCAGCTCCCTGATTCTGAAAACAAATCTTCAAGAAGTTGTCATTAAACATACTTTTATTTTTAAAATTGAATTGTATGATTATAAATAGGGGCATGTTGAAGAGACGAGGGTTCCAATTTCTGCAAAAGAGAGGCTTTTGCACTATTGCAGGGGACTTTTCTTTGATAAAATTGGCTACCTACTAGGCTAGGTGAGAGAAATCTTTATTTTGTAATCAATAAGAGCATTGTTGTTCATAATTGATTATGAATAAAGATGTCATTCAATTCTGATCTATTTATGTTCCAAACAAGTGTTTATTGTTCGATTTAGCACTGTTGTTAATTCTATATCAATTTAAGCTCATTTAAAACCGACGTAAAGCTATCTTTACATAGTTGTTCAATTTTAAATAAAAATTGAATATTGTATTTGAGTGAACTTGTATGTGTTAGCTATTCACTGCTTAACAATGTGATTATATTCTTGTCTTGATGCTAATTACTGTTATATTATTCATCTAGGTGGATATTTGTGGCCACCCGCCTATTCCACCTAGACTTCCATTCAGTTTCACCAGTTTCCTTGATTATAGCAGTATTTACTATTTTTAGCAGTTTTTCGGGTCCTGAACTTCCATAGTTGTTTTGACACCCTAAACAACGTTTTTTGTTGTTGAGGTCCACAACAGGTATGAAGCCATGGGTAGGGGCCTACCACAAATCCTATGGTACTCGAAGAGACCTTTCTAACGAGGTATCATTGGCACCAAAGAAAGATCATATGACTAAGTTATGACCCCGTGAAGTTGGCTGCCCAACTAACCCGAATGGGGCCCACACTCTTGGTGTTCCATCTCCTAGGGTTAGGGTTTTGGTTGTTTAGGGTTTCTCTTTGTTGTTCAATAATAAAAAGGCCCATGAGCCTCATTGTAACACAATTCAGAGATATGTAGCCGCCAAATCTCTTCTTAGAGATAAGCTACCATCGCCCGAGCTAGTTTATTTCCATTCTGTATGTAAGCATTTTTCAGTTCCTTGATATTAATGAAATGAAGATTTATTTATGCTGCATCTATGTGTTTATGTTTATATATGTATTATATTACGTTCCTTTATAAGTCCGGATTAATTATATGAACTATTTTTGTAATACGGCAAGTACTTTCTATCTTGAATTCAATTACTGTTGTTTGAACCTAAGTATATGCATTGTAAGTCTTTAGCAACTTCTTGTTATATAACTACACATGCACATATGTTCGAACTGCTACACGCCATATGAATTATTTCTATGACTTGTTAGCTTATCTTAACCTTATGTTCAATCCACGTTCATTTCACCTTTGCTCAAAAAATCACAAGAAACTAGAAGTATACACCATGTACACCAATGTGAACATGGAGCACAACTCCAAGATAGATATGATAGATAAGTTACACATACCTCCTTAAATAATATGATAAACTCCTCCAGATACTTAAAGACATTAATACATTCAACCCACATGTCCTCAACAATGACTACATGATCTCTATATATCCCTATTCACATATTGCACATATGGCCACTTTATTATTAGGTTGACCTTATTATATATACATTCGCAAATTACATGTACATTTAATTCCATATGTGTCCCTCCTTGGGGGCATATCATATACAATTAACCCCATATATCCTCCCTTTGGGTCATACCATGGTACCCTCCTTCAAAATCTTTGCCTTCAAAGCTTTGTAATTAAGGGTGTCAAATGTTGTGAGACCAAATAATATGATTTCCTTATATTCCTATTTTCTTCTTTCCATTTATGATGATCCATCCATCGAAAATCATTTTTTTGTTTGTTTTTGTTGTTGTTGTTGTTGTTTGTTTGTTTGTTTGTTTTGTTTGTTTGTTTGTTTTTGTTTGTTTGTTTGTTTGTTTGTTTGATTGTTTAATTGTTTGTTTTTGTTTATGTTTTTGTTTTTTTTTGTTTTGTTTTGTTTTTGTTTTTGTTTTTGTTTTGTTTTTTGTTTTTTTTTTTTCCCGATTTTAGTCCTTGATGGGTGGTTGTTACACAAGTTTCTTTCCTTTAATTCCATGTATTGTTGTTGTGACTTCTCCAATTTGCAGTACTTGTTGGTCTTTGATAATATCTTATTGAATAATAGTTTTGCGATTCCTTGTTCCATGAATATTGATGAGTATTCCATCTTCTTCCTTGATAATACTGATATTGATATTTTTCTTTTCCTTGAAATCTTTCTTGTTTATATGGGTGTTGATATGGTTTCATATTTCATGGTTTTCCTTTACTATGGACACCCATTTCATTTGTCTTATTTTAAGAGATAATAACATCCTCTATTCTTTTTGCTTGCTCTTTGATTACTCTATCCTTGGAGATAATACCATCATATTTGATAAGTACATCTTCTAGATGGAGTTTAACTTCTTCAAGTATCTTTTGATGACCTTCTCTAATCTTGCCTTCTTTCTCCTTTTGAAGTTGTAGTATGACCACATATATCAAATTCTTATGTCTTCAATCGTCAATTGCAATTTTGATTTTTCCTCGTCATTATTTAGGGCTTCTTTAACCTTCTTGCATATTTCATCTTCGAGTATTTTGGAATATATTCATCCAAGATAATTATTTCTTCTTGATTTTGACAATGTTACTTTTCTTCTTTCAAGCTCTTGACCTCATTCAATTTATGGCTTTGTAATATACATATTTCTCCACCGAAGGCTTTCCATCACTTGGAAGCTTCGCCCTCAAAATAAAATAATGCATGAAAGGAACTTGGATAAACTTCCTTTAGTATCCTCAACCACTGTTTAGAATTGTTGTCATCTTTATCCTCCTCTCTTGTACATCTAGGTATTACCATTGATTCTTGAGTGAGGTCAAACCTGTTCCATCAAATTATAACTAAATATATTATTAATAATGATATCCAATAGTTATATCCTTTTCCAAGCATATTCTTCAATTTTTTCTCTTTCCAATAGCTTTTGAATAACCTCAATTGGACATCCCAATCAAAAGTTATGATATAAGTCAACATACCTTTTATAACCTTAATTTGGAGATTGTTTTGTTGGCCAATCTATGTTTTGATGTATCTTTGAAATTTTAGTCCTTGAGTTTGAAATTTTTGCCTGTAGTACTCTAATACACTGCCTTTGCAATTCCACAAGTTTGACCAAAAATTGATGTGCCAAGTAAAAGTTATGGTAACTTCCCCCAAGATTGTTGATCTTGGCCCTTTCTAAAGAGCAAACTTGTACATCATGCAATGTGTCCAATTTTTCAAATATCACTTTAGAATTCCCACAATAAACGATTCATCTTCTTTCCAATGTTGATTGCACTCAATTTGGATATTTATAAGATCATATATTACTTTTTTTTACCCAAAACGCCTCTTTGAGACTAGCTTTAAAACTAGTAAACAACCTTAATTAAAATACAAAATTGTAGGGAAGCTAAGCTTGAATTTTTTACCAGAGGTACTTCAGTATGGCTTCTTAGATCTCTAAAAATTTCATATTCTGAAACTTCTTTGGGAAAAGGTTACGTTGAACATACCAAGATAGTTCACTTGAAATTGATTTTAGGACTAACACAAATCTTAACTTCCACAAGGTACATCTTCAAAAATATAATGAAGCAGATCCTGAAATTTTTACCACTTGTACTTGGTTATTTCTCCTCAATATCCTCAAAGTTTCACCATTTGAAGCTTCCGATAAAAAAATTATCACATAATTTCCATGATGACTCATTTGAAGCAAAAAACCCTAGGATTGTATACTCTAATACCAAATGTTATGCTCCAAATACTCAACATTTCATAGAAACCACTAGTACACACCATGTACATTGATGTGAACATGAAGCACATCTTCAAGATATATAAGTTACGCAATAACTCCTTAAATAATAGGAGAACCTCCTCCAAATGTCCAAATACATTCATACACTCAAATCACATGTCCTTAATAATGATTGCATAATCTTTATATATACATATTCACACATTGCACATGTGACACCTTCATTATTAGGCCGACCCTATTACACATACATTCACACATTACATGTATATTTAACCCCATATGTTCCACTCCTTAGGGTCATATCATATACATTTAACCCCATATGTTCCACTCTTTAGGGTCATATCATATACATTTAACCCCATATATACTCTCCTTTGGATCATACCAGAAGTTTTGAAATTTGTTGTCTCTAATGATGGAGAGTCTCCATCAACAAGGTGACTTCACTATCCTTATTGGTTTCTTGAGTTTGCACTTTGTAAAAAACAATTACGATTATAGTTTTATTACCAACAATGTGTGCCACATGTCTCTTGAGCACACACCATATTTCCATGGTCTTGCATAGTAGACACCTACCAACATTCCTGCGGTCCATTAAAATTGCCAAACAAAAATCCTAAGATTGTCTTGTTTTGTCCTAAGCCACACCCAATATATAAAAACAACTATAAGTTATTTGCAGCCCAACTTAGCCAAAGACAAATTGTTGATCCCTTATCGATAATCGATGGCATCACCGATGCCATGTTAGAGGAGCTTCTATCCCAAGTTCTTAGAAAGCTAGGGCTATTAAGTTGCAAGAACTTCGCCGCCCATTGTTCCAACTATTTAAAACCCATTAAAGTGAGGACACCAACATCCCCCCATGATCCAGACACATAAGGGCTACGAAAAGTGTGACTCTCAACATCATCTCTATAGGCCCAAAGGTCACCAAATCCCCTTACTCAAGCTATGCTGACTTGACACACACCGAATATTCATGTTCAAGAGTTCAATTTTGCTCAATCTGAGTACAAAAGCTGGCTTAGACCCATAAACAAAGTTCCATAAAAGAAGTAGGTGCAATGTTTTATGGTTTTTTTTTTTTTTTTTTTTTTTTTTTTTTTTTTTTATTTTTTTTTGAATAAGTGCTAAATCTATTAAAAAAAGAGAGAAAAATATTTACAGTGAGGTCTTAGCCTCAGAGGGAAAATTTCCCAGCCCTCAACAAAAAAACCTTTGAACAGAGAGGAACAGCTGGACCTGTGTGAGTGGAGCTTTCTCAGGTCAGCATAGATAGTGGAGCTATTACAAAAAAACTCCTTGCTGGCTAGAAACGCCAAGCAGAGGAGACCGTTCTCAAAATTTCTTCGTCTAGCCACTAGGGTAGGTAATTACAATGAGAGTCATTCCAAAAAAACTTATATGGGCTGAGGAGGACCCCAACAATACAGTACACAGAACAGGTGAAGAGAAAGAAACCAGCATGCGAAAAGAGAGAAGAACCAAAAAACGAGAACTATGGCAACGACCCAGCCAGAAGAGGAGATTACTCGCCCGAAGTCTGAGGGTCGGAGCCCTTTGCTGCTTGAATTTCCGGAGCTGCGACCTAAGAAGCCTCGTCGTCGCCAATAGCGCCACCCTCGGACTGATTGATCAGGTGAAGAATGTCGAAGTCATGTTGAACAGGGCCACAAGCAACGACTTCGTCTTCTTCAGCTGTCGGAGTGCGGTTGCGGTTGACCCCTGCATCCATAGGTGAATCTTCCTGCATATGCATTGCTGTAAAATTCGGGTTGTCCCCAGCACCTTGAGATAGGCTTTCCTCAGGAGAAGGAGTGGAGGAGGAGCTAATGGGATCAACATGCAATTCTGACTCTTCCGAGACCATTATAGTGGTGGTGAAGGTGATGATGGGTTGGTTGAGACGGCTATGAAATGTAAAACGAGAATTCTGGAATGAAGAATTAGGAATAGGCCTGGCGGGGTTGGGGGGAGGCGAAGACGGGGAGGTAGATGAAATGGGGATTATGAGTGGAGAGGGAGACTGACGGGCGCGTCCTCTGGGAGCTGAGGAGCTTCCCCTGCGCGACACTCCTCGGCTTTGAGGCATTGCTGAGCCTAAGTTCCTGCTGTGAACACTTCGCGGGATGACAATGGGGGACGAGGGAGAGACAGACGCAGTGGGCTTGGCCTCTGGCAGAAAAAACCCGAGATCAAGCTGACCGAGAGAATGCTGCAAGGAATGTCGGAAATTTGGCTGAGGAGGGGCCATTATATTGCTGTAGGGCATCCTGGTCAAACTGCGATGGGGCGTTAATGCTCCTGCAGGCTGCTGAGCAAAATGAATGCCGGAATAGACCTCCGCCCTATCTCCCATCAAACTGCAGTTATTCTCCCGCATCGGTAGAAGGGCTATTAAACGCTCGCAGGTGGCCATCTAGGTGCCGTTCAGGTAGCCTCGTGCTGGGCACGCGTGGAGGGTTATGTGCCTGTACCAAGAGATCACCCGCATCCGGGGGAAGTAGGTGCAATGTTGAACCTCAAAGTAGTTTCAATTGTCATAGAATGACAATTTGCCAAAGCACCATAAACATCAAATCCTCACACTTCGCACCCATATTCCCGCTTGCATTAGAAATTATAAACTAAGATGGATGATTGACTCACCCAATCGTTATATTTTTAAATATCATTATTGTTTAGAAATTATAAACTAAAATGATTAACTCACTTAATCATTATATTTTTAAATATCATTATTATTTATGATTGTTTATATGTGGTGTACCCGCCTGCATTAGAAATTATAAATTAAGATGGATAATTAATTCACCAAATCGTTATATTTTTAAATATCATTATTGTTTAGAAATTATAAACTAAAACGAATGATTAACTCACTTATTCATTATATTTTTAAATATCATTATTATTTATGATTATTTATAATAGGTTGTATCTTATATTTTAAATATCATTATTATTTATTATGGTGTATTCATTATATTTTTAAAATATCATTATTATTTATGATTATTATATTATTGTGTAATAGTACCACACATCTTTTAAAATGATTGATTCTCTAAATTTTTTTATTTCAATATATAAATATTGAAATAGTTAATTAACTCACTATGCATAATTCTTTTTTATATATATTTTGTTCTTATAAACTTATCATAATTTTTTATTATCAACCAACCATAAAAGCAGCACACTTCCACCCGGCTAAACGCCAGGTCTTCAGTGGTTAATTTATTTTTTTACATGTAAAGAAAATAACTCCTAACCAAAACACATTTGTTTAAAATTATCTCATACATTAATTATCAATATTTAAAAATAAAACATATAATTAATTATTATATTTAAAAAATAAAACATATAATTATGTGTATACTTGTAAAATAACAAAATTTTAAAATCAATTTAAAATTTTCATGCTTTTCGTTCCATCGAATCGATTGAGAAAGCTTTCATCGCATTCGAACGACACCCTCCACTTTTTGGACGCTGCTATTCTTCATCTTTCTATAATAGCAGATCACACCCTAGATCATGGCTGGCTTTTCAATATCTTAATCAACTTTACTCCATTTTCCTGCAAACGAAACTAAATTGAGTGAGGCTGCATTTGAGTTTTGGTTTTTGGGTTTTGCGTTAGCGGTTTTGGTTTTGAATTGTCCTGTTACAGGCTTTCCTGTCTCACTCTTTTGTGGTTTCCGTTATTGCCGTTGCCTGTCCGGAGTTCTTACTCTGCAGGCCTCCTTTCATCTCATACCTTACATCATCGGCTGAAGGGAAGGAATTGACTAATTTATAGTATAAGAGGAGGTGTTAATTTCGAGCACTGGAGTGAATTGGGACTCCCGGAAGCCATAACTGGGATCGTGTTGATTGCGAGGAGAGATGCATTCATTTGCGTACAGGTCGAATGCTCTGTTTACATTCGGAGTAACTATTCTGGCCATCATGTGCATAATGGTCTCCGTCTCCGATAACTTTAACACGCCCTCGCCACAAGCGCAGATCGAGGTATCATACATCTGTTCCTCATCTCTTTTACCTTCGTTCTGTCTCCGGGTCAGATCTGCTTGCTTGTGTGTGGGGTTCTTTTCTTGGTGGGTTTTGGTTTAACAAACAAGGATCTGAAATGTTACGGGACTATAATGGCAGCTGTGTTGTGAATTAATAATCTGAATTATTACTTTATTGGGCTTTTCTTACATCAAAGCAATGTTTGACTATTAATAAAACATTATCTACATCTATTGAATGAAAAAACAGAGGCGAGCCAGCATGCAGCCATCACAGGCACTAGCAAAACCCTCAAAACCCAACGGATGCTGGCTTAAGCCAAAACACTCGAAGATACCGTTGAAACATAATGAAACAGAGTAGCAAGGTTCAAGGTGCCGCAAGGCTCATAAACTGATACATAATCACTAAACCACTACGATCACAGCTTGTGGGGTCTTAATGTGATCATCAGGTGCAGAGCCGTAACCAGTTATCTGCGCACTGCTACCAGCCATCATTAGCAGGTTCTGAAGACTTGGATTTTCATCCAAGATGGCAAGGACCAGAGTCAGGAACTGTTTATCATTGCTAGCAGTGGCAGGAGGCCAGCTGCGATTTTGCACTCTCCTATCCCACACTTGTCTGCCAGCTTGGTGACAGCCACTTCGGTGTGACTAAGCTATCCGGGGCAAAGAGGGGTCAGGTAGCTCGTGGCTCGCTGTGCATGGGGTTTCATTCCAGAATCCAAGAAGCTGTTGCAGGTGGTCCATCTCCAACTAAAGGGGTTTTGGTTATACTATTATAATACCGTGGGATGCGTTTGAGCAATGACTCTTAATTCCTGCGGTAATTTGGGTCTCTCTCCAGAGAAGACTATTCGATTCTGTTTACTACTGGTAGGATATTAGGTTTTAGGAGCTATGATCCTCTCGCACTGTTTCGTTGTCATCCAAGTCTTCCACTTCAGCCTCTCGCTGTGTTTCAGACTGGTTGTTGTTGATTTTAGACTCCAAGCCACCGTTCTTATGGCAATTTCTTGGAGATTTTGTGCATGGAGGTAGAATCCTTCTCATATGTAAAACTTCTTGCTAAGTAGCTACACTTCCAGCAGATTGTCAAACGGGGGTCTAGATTTTCATAATCGAGTTGCTAGGCATAGATTGAATCCGCATTTCCCTCCGTACGTCCTCCTTGTTAACCTCTTGGGTTTTTCCTAAAGGGTTCAATAGCTTGTCTAGTGCTATTAAATACATTATTCCTTCTTACATTATTCTAGTGGCAGGTTCGGTCTTTTAAAGGTTCCAAGAGCATTTTACTCAATTCAAATGTATCCTCTTGAGTGGCACGTTGGTAGCTTAAGCTAGACGTGGTTAGAAGTGGTGTTCTTCTCTAGTCGTTTAACTCCTTCAAGAACCGCAATATCATAAGCAACCTTGCTATATTCAGAAACTGTTCCGTGCGATAGAAAAGAGTTTCTATGGCATCATTTTGAGTAAATAAACCTATAAAAAGTCATTTGACTTAGAGTAGGATTTTGCACCATAACTTTTATTCGTCATTTTCAATTTCAGTCTACCCTCTTTGAGATACTTTTTACTTCGGACACATTTTTTGAAATTTGAAACTTCTCCAGGAACACTTGAGTTTAATGGTGACGGTGTGATTTTTCTCTGTTTTCTCACAAAAATGTTTCTTCTCTTTTGACGAATTTTAAAGACTTTCTCACCCATTATCTAGAACTTTTTTAGTCTACTGTTACCTTCCTTGAGCTTATGAGAGCATCCCTAAAGCGATGGTGTTGCAAAGAGGGGCAGCCTTGCTTCCTCCTCTGAGATTTCCATTCATGGCAGATAGCTTCTATCGGATTTTTTATGTTTTCAAATCCTTCCACTCTCTGAAGAATACACTAGTATTTTCAATCTGTAACAACTGTTCTAACCAGAAATTCACTTTCTATGATAAGGTGTTACATTTACTTCTTGTTAAGGAATCTCTTGGTGTTATGGCAAATTATTACTAAAATCAGATTAGTTGACAATACGAGTTTCCTATGAGGAGACAAACATCCCTTTAATTGCTACACTTATTATTATTAGTTTCAATTCGCTTTGAGAAACCCATTCCGAGATTGGGGGTTGCACCACATAACAGAAACTTCCTTTGGTTTAGGTCCTCGGTTTGAGGGCTAACCATTCTGTCAAAATTGCATGGTACTTGCACCTGATCTCATCCTTTTTAGGGACATGCTATTTGGGGTGTGTGAACGACGAAGAGAATCGATTATGGAGCCCTTAATACTGGGTGCATTGCCCTTGTACTTTTGGCTTCTACAAAGTAGTTACTTGTTATATGCTTGAGTTTCTTGGGTTCGCTGAAGATTGATACTTTTGCATTGCATTTCTTTCTGGTACGAATGCATGTCTTAATTAGTGAAAAATATTATAATCTTTGATGCTAATTATGTTCATTTATCCTAAATTTATCTGGTAAATTTGCAGGTACTAAAGATTAATAGGTTTAAGAGGCAACAGAATGGAAATGATGAGGTGATGGTTTTCTTCATCTTTGCGTACATTTTTTTGGCATGTTAATTATAAGTGTTAGTAGTTGTCTCCCTTATGTTTTATTTGAAATGCCTAAGGGCGCATTCAATACAATTCTAAATAGCTTGCTTTAGTTTATCAAATAACTTTTCATTGGTACTTACTAACTAATCCATAGTTGTCAGGGATATATTTATGCTGAGTTTTTAACTTTTTTCGTTGTTACATCAAACTATTTGGTGATGGGCATAAAATGGAGTCTTAGTAGAAGGTTGACAATAAGAGGCTCATTTTTTTTCAAAAACTTTTCTATGTTGTTAACATAGAAATTCTCTTAATGTTGTCTTGTTTATTTTTTTGAATTTTTCTATCATTGGGTGTGGTGATATTTGCTGATTTTTCAAAGTCCTCTAGTCTGATAATTGTTTCTTCTGTTTTTTCTTAAATTTATCTTTTCTTACATTTATTGTTCATCATAAAACAATTACACAGAGAACTTCTACAATAAAACAACATGCCAGTAGGATCATAAAGAGACAGCCACACAAGAAACACAAGAGTTTACCCTGGGAAAACCCAGCAACCTTTTCAACAGAGAAATTCTTCATTTCAACATAGATACACCTAGACATTCTAGTCATATACAAGGTCAAATTGACCTTCAAAGGAACATGGTCAAACCCGGTCCATCCTCCTAGTCAAGTTAAACTACCCATTGAACTAGATCTGGTCTGCTCTGCTAGAACATGACCTCAGTCTCACACTTTGCCTTAGATAAGCTTGATCTTGATGCCTTCCACAAAGAACTCTTCCACAGAAGTTTGGTCCTTCAATAAAGTGCCATTACAGAGATTTGATCCTTCATCATGGAGATTTGTCCTACAACAGAATTTCGTCCTGTGACAGTGATCTTCCACAGAGATTCAGTCTTGTACTTTGATAGAGAAATTCATCATTTACTATGCCTTGAATATGTCCTTCTTTCTCCCTTGTTCTGCCTCAAGTTTGACTTGATTTCCGTCTTGGAAGAGATCCGAATTATAACCACAGAAGAGATCCAAGTTCATGTTGAGAAGAGGTTGAATGCTTCTCATTTATAGTGATCCAATGGGCTGAATGGGTGCCTTTGAGTGCTGGGATGACTTGAATACTTGAAGGGGCCGACTTGGCTCCTTTTGGTGCCAATTTTTTTTTTTCTTTTCAAAGATTCAAATTTCTTCTTTCGAGCTTAAAGAACATGCTATATAGTTTTTTTTTTTGACCTAAGCATGAAGAACATGCTTTACAAATACATCAAGGACAAAAATAATAATTATGAAAACCGACCATAGTTACAAAATTCAACACTCCCTCTTAGCTAGGGAGGTATTCTTAATGACTCTCTAGATGTTTTCATGTTGGCAAATTTCTCTAAGAAAAGGTTATATCTGCATTAGCATCATCATCATCATCATCTATAACTTAGTCAACAACTCTGACATATGGCAGCACTATCCAATTACCATAATCTAGTCAGCAACTCGGACATATGGTAAATCATCAACATTACCTAATTGCCACAACTGGTTGGTACAATTGGCACATGGTTGGTACTCCTGACACATGGCATAACATTTAGCATCAACTAGTCATCATAAGTCTGGTCGGAACCATTGATCCATAATCTTTTGTGGTACTCCTGACCTAGACTAGTCTTGGTTCACCATCTTGGTTAATCACTTTGACTTGTGGTGAAACTCCAGCCATGCTCTACATGAGCAACTGGGCCTGATGCTAAATGATCTCCTCATCCTATATGGAGACGCTGAGCTTGATGCTGAATGAGCTTCTCATCCCATCTGGAGAGACTGAGCTTGATGCTGAAAGCCACATGCTCAACTGAGTGATCTTGGGCTTCTGGGACCATTCTCTCCCCAACTGGTCAACATCTTTGACACAGGGAGAACTATTGTCCTTTGCTAGACCATTCTCCCCAACTGGTCAACATCTTTGACATAGGGAGAATGACTTTCCATGATGCTATCATATCAACACTCTCTCTTACAGAGAGGTATACAACTATTTTTCATAAGAATGCCTGTCCTTTGATGCTGCTGTCTCATCACTCCCTCTTGCTGAGAGAGACACGCTCAATCACGGCAAGCTTGTCGAGGACAATCTGCTTGATAATACTTGAGCCATATTGCTCTCTTCTTGTACCATGTCTTGGTACTAGATCTCAAGGTGCCCCGACTTGTCATCGTGCTGCCATCTGCACCTGATCAAACAATCCTTGCAATTAACTTCCAAAGCCACTTTTCTTCAGTACAAACTTCACAGGCTGCAATATACTCTGTTTTTGCAATGATGAGTGCGGCAATTTTTTGCTTCCTGATTGTCCAAGAAATCATAACATAGCTCAAACTGAAGCATCCTCTTAAAGTACTCTTCCTGTCATTTGCACTCCTTGCCTAGTCAGAATTTGTATATCCTTGCAACTGTACATCACTTTTTGAGTAATATCTCAAATCATAACTGACTGTACCATGACCAACTGTGCCATGCTGGTACTTAACACATGTTGAACTATATGCCTTGGGTAAACCACAGACCGATCTGCTTCCTTCTCTTGATCCATTATCTTGGCTACTCTTAGGTTACCCTAATTGGGGATCTTTCTTGAACAGGTCCTGTCATGGCAAACTTGGTTGCTCTCCCTGCCACTGATGCTAGTCAAAATTGCTAGTCAAAATCGTTCACTTTGAAGTTTGAATTCAAAGGTCAACTCCTGCTAAAGCTAAGACAAAGGTTCCTGAGAAAGCCTTTAATACTTCCTCTAAAACAAATATTTTCGGTGAATGCTGCTCCCTTTGGGATGTGGTTTCTTCTGCTATCTTCATAAAACAAATTATATAAGATCAACCTTGATCCATCAATCCAAGTGTATATAAAGCCTTCTTTTTGCTTACTAGTATATGACTTCTTCATATACCTCACAACCTTGAGGTAGCTCTTATGTACACTTCTTCTTTCATCAAGGGAAATGATTTCTACATCCATCTGATGTAATCCTCAACGAAATTCATAAAGATAGTAAACTTTTGACAAAAGTGTACCTGGCGAGATGTACCTTCATAGTCTTCTCCTCTTACAGAGTTATCCTTCGCTTTGTACTTTCTCAAGTTGCCATTTAGTGCATAATTCATCTTGGAAGTCACCACTGACTTCTTTCTGGCATAGGTCAAGGCATACTTCAATCTTGTTGATCTGTTTGCTCCCTCTGAGTCCAGATCTCATCTAGTACAATATCTCTCAACACAAATCCCTATCTCTGGGAGAATCCTCTTGTCACAACTTTGCTTTGTTCTTCCATCTACCAAAGCCTTGGTAGCCTTCATTATGTACTTGCAATCCAAATTAGGAAGCCATGGAAGAACAAATACAACCAAGTAAAGGATTCAAAGACAAGAGACTAACTAATAGTGAAACAACAATAATAGTAATAATCAAAGAAGAGAGATATAAAAGACTTATCTTTGAGAAGAATGTTAGCTCCTCCATGATCTTTAGTCTTCTTGCATCCATCTTGCACCTTTATCAACTTCATCCACATCATCATCACGATGTCATTCTTTCTTGCAAGAACTAGGGTTTCTTCTTTTAGTGGAAACATCCAATCCTAGGGTTTGTTCATAAACCTTAGGGTTTTACATTCAAGCCTTATTTTGTTTGCTAGTGTTTACAAACCCTAGAATTACCAATTCATATTCATATGACCAAAACCCTATTAACTCTTCACCATCAATCATTCGAGAATGCTTCATTCAATGATCATCATTGATGCCTACAAACCAAGTAATATTGTAGCACTAACAATATTTAATCTTTTAGCTACTCAGTGTTCATTTCAATGTGTAGAGAATGGATTCCATCATTTTGGACAAATATTTATTCTTAGAATCCAATTGTCCACAATAGTAGGTGTGAGATCCTCCACAACGGTGTATGTGCCATCAATATTTTAGAAACAAATCTATTCAAGAATTTTAATTCAAATTATCTTTATGCCCTTGACCTGTTGTAGTAGAGACAATGTAGAACTAGGTCTACAAAACTGTGTCTTGACCTTATCAAGAGAGTTCATGGTTCTGCTTCAATTCCTTTCATTCAATCTTCCAAGCTTCTCAAAATTGAAAAAAAGGACAACCCTACAATATTGCTTGCCAGCTCCAACACCCTTTTTAACTCTCTTGTTCGAAGAGGAGCGATAACCATATTTCACAACTCTACCATTCAAGTGATGGCACCAAAAAATGTTATAGTTCAACACTGGAAGTTATTACTTAGCCATAGTATTAGAAATAACTAGTGAATTTCAATCTAGGATGCAACTTCTGTCTTGGACATTGGATGCAACAAATTTCCAACAACCCTAAAGTCATCCTCAACAATCAACATTTCTTGTCATATCTGAAATGGCTTTCAATGCAACCTCTCCAAGGAAGATCACAACTTCAACCTTTCAGTAGGGTCACATATTTTCCGCACGTGGCTATGACTTGCATTATTGTCATTTTTTACCGACATCATGCAACTTGAATATCTGACTTTCCGGTCCTCATCATTATAATCTTTCTTGTAGACAATTATCGTTTCAAACTTATGTTTGCTGCTTCCTTCAAAGAGACATCAAATCAGCTCCTTGAAATGCATTTTGGCTTTGTGATCACAGGCTTCAGGTTTTTTTGAGTTCTATGTCAAACTTATCACTGTACAAATGTCTGCTTAGATCTCAATGCTTCAATCTTTCCACTTAAGGCATTGGTCCATTAAACTTGTCATTTGTTCAACACATTAAGAAATTGATTAAGACTCCTTCAACCCTTCTTAGGCTTATTGAATCTGATTCAAGAGATTTGTGCTTTTCGGGTTTGATGCCATTTGACTTTAAACTAAGACTTTTGTCCTTATCAGTCTTTCTGAAATTCGCGACCTTCGGTGTTATGAGGTTCTCGGTTCTTTGAAACAACACCTATTGAGATTCGGTCTTGAGACTTGAAGTATTCTTCGACTCTACATAGTGAGCCCTTTCGGCCTAATACAAATTGGAGACTTTATTCAGATGTGATTTTGGCCTTGACATGCTTATAAACAAGATAAACCTCACCATTCTACATGATAAAAAACAAGACTTGGTTGTATCACAAGAACAGATCAAACAAAAATTGTAGGCATGCTTCTTCCATTAACTTAGGTATTTTGGATCTTTTGAGGTCATTCATGAGATTTCTTTGTCTTCAATATTGTGATAGAGATTATTCTTTTAATCCTTGATTAACTTCGGATTTCTTGAGATATGCTCCTCTTGCAACCAACTTATTCTTGGAGATATTTTCGAACCTCTCAGGCTATCACTGAGATTCTCATCCTACTATGACAAGCTCTGAGGTTTTTTAGGGGTTTATGGCTTCGACCTTCTTTGGACAGATCCTTTTCTTGTAAAATTAGTACTCTATTCTTCACATTCATCCTTGTAGTTTTTCTTCAACTAGGAGAGCAAGTCTTGTCCTTTAATCCTTGAACTAGGGAATCTGGGGCTTGCTGACAGATCCCTAGATCATGACTTACATGATTTTTAGGGTTGCTCTTCCACCATAGCTCTGATACTATGTTGATTTTTCAAATTCCTTTAATCTAATAATTGTTTCTTATGATTTTTCTTAGGTTGATATTTTCTTACATCTATTGTTCATCATAAAACAATTACACAAAGAACTTCAACAATAAAACAATATGATAGCAGGATCATAAAGAGAATCACACAAGAAACTCAAGAGTTTACCCTAGGAAAACCCACATGGGTGAAAACCCACATGTGGGGGAAATATGGTCAAACATGGTCCATCCTCCTAGTCAAGTTAAATTGTCCATTGAACTATATTTGCTCTGCTTTGCTAGGGCATGATCTCAGCCTCACACTTTGCACTAGATAAGCTTGGTCCTGTTGCCTTTCATAGAGAAATCTTCCACAGAAGTTCAGTCCTTCAACAAAGTAGTGCCATTACTGAGATTTGATCCTTCATCATCGAGATTCGTCCTACAACAAAATTTCATTTTGCAATAGTGATCTTCCATAGGGATTCATTCCTATAGTTTGACAGAGAAATGCATCATTTACTATGCCTTAAATTCGACCTTATTTCTCCCTTGTTTTGCCTCAAGTTTGACTTGATTTTTGTCTTGAAAGAGATCCAAGTTCATGTTGAGAAGAGGTCGAAAGCTTCTTATTTATAGTGATCCAATGGGCCGAATGGGTTTCTGTGAGTGCTGGGCCAACTTGAATACTTAAATTGCCGACTTGAATAGGAGGAGGCCGACTTGGCTCATTTTGGAGCCAAAAGTTCTATCTTTCAAAAATTAAAATTTCTTCTTTTGAGCATGAAGAACATGCTATATAATTTTTCTTTTGAGCTAAGCATGGAGAACATTCTATACAATTTTTCTTTTGACCTAAATAGGAAGAACATGCTTTACAAATCGATCAAGGACAATAATAATAATTATGAAGACCAACTATAGTTACAAAATTCAATAATATTTCCCCCCTCTAGGGTTCAATTTCCCTAAAGTGTGTGGTATTTTTAATCCTATGAAAGAGTGGGGGTTGTCATGGCTATGTAGATGTCTAGAGCTTTCGAGGAACATAGTTCATAGGTTTACTGTCAATATGACATTTCAGCCTTGGCATTGAGTGGGTGAGACCATTTTTTTATGGTATATTGTGAGTTGGCTATAACATGCTCCAAGGAAGAGGAAGCTCCAATGAAACTCCTTGATGAACTCCCCATGAATGTGCAAACAACTCGATTAACAATTTCCAAGAGCTAATGATTGCAATAGAGGCATCTCACTCTTCTTTGACAATGATTCTGCGGGTCTTTCTTGGTTCTGACACACTTGGTCCAACATCACCCAAAGTCTACAACCAACAAATGACCTACTTAGCAAACAAGTGTTAACAAATCTTTATATCTGTGAACAACCTTTCCCTTCAGGAAACTCAATGAACATCAAACTCCCAGGACAATCAAACATATATGACTAGTCTCAGATGGCACAATCATAAAATCAAGTCTTACATATGATTAGTGACTTGAATAACCAATGTCACACTTGATCTACTATGACACACTCATTGTTGAATTTTGGGCCTGGAGTCTAATGCAACACAATTAAACTAGGGGTACACATGCCTAAATAGTTCTTATAGCCATATACTTATTACATTATTATTTTTTTGATGCAAAATTTAAGCCTTGCCCAAAATACCATAGGACCATAATACTTTCCTATGCTGATTTACTTTTTTTTTGTTCCTTTTGAGTCATGCCCATAATTGGTGTCTTTGCCTTCAATGATTTGTTTCTTGCAAAACAAGCTTGTCCAATATTGGAATGCATAATTCTAGTCATGGATGAATCCTTGCAACATTAAGTTAGGCGACCTCAATGTTACTTCTCACCACAAGCCTATTCAGAAGAGCTACATTGTTTTGACCCTTTCTCTACAATCAATAGCCATTACCTATTTGAAGTACCCTTTCAAACAATTTTAGAAGTGGTCTTTCATTGTCTACAAGCAAGTGTTTTGAGTTTCATAGCATTATCTAAGAATGTACTTGCTTTTACTAGGCCTTGTGTTGCATTATATGATCTTAAAGGATGACTTGAATTATGATTTAAGTGGTTAAATTAAAGACATTAATTATACACATTAAGTTGGAGATTAATAACATCACTAAGCTAAGTACTTTGAGCTTAGTTGATTTAAGCAAGTCCCCCTTGACTAGGAACCTCCGTCGTCTAAAGTGAAAAAGGCAAAGCCAATAAGGTGATCGTGGTGGCTTGCCTAAAGTTGATTTTATGGTCTCACACTTCTGCTCAGGACGTTTATACCTAGTGAGAACCTGAGAGGTAACACCTTCCGTCCACATGAAACACATATTAGATAGAAGCATATGGATAGAGTGCATCTTGGCAACCAACAAAGGTTTCATTGTAGTTAATACATTGTTTTAGTAAGGAACATTTCACAACAAGCCTCACCTTATGCTTGTCAATCTTGTCACCAACACCATATTTGGTCCTTGTTGCATCAAAATCTAGCAGGATTTGTGAGATGCCTCAGAAAGCTAAAAACTAGACTAAGATACAACAAAGAGGTGGTTGCCACTGTCACCTTAACATTCCACCTCTTGCTCTTACCACATAGGAGGCTTCCCAATATATATCACCTAAAGATCTTTTAAGTCAATAGGTTCAAGGTGATGTAAGTGAATGGCTTAATCAAGGTACTTATGATTAGGGCATAATTCCTTATGTTGAGGAACAACATATCACAAACTAAGCCTAGAAATGAATGCTTGAGACCTAGAGTTTCAAAATATAATTCAATAAGAGTGCATCTAGGTATACAAGCACAAGGAAAATGTTTACTTAAAGGTATGATCAATAGTAAGCTATGGTAAACCTTCAACAAGCCCTAAGTTGAAGCTCTTGTGCAGAACTAGGGTTTTATGAAGCCCTCAATTGCTCAGGATTAATGATGTCAACCTTGATGAGGCGATTTCCTCCAACAAAGATGGATTTTGGGTTTGTTAGGGCGAGCAAGGTGAAAGGATGCCAAATTAGCTCCAATGATAGGTCAAGCCCTAGTTGAACTTGACCCTTGCCTTAGCCCTAACGGCTTGCCTTGAAGGGTCGAAAATGTAAAGAAAGAGGAAAGAGGTAAAATTTTCAAGAGTTTTTATCATCAATGGGATCCTAGTGCCCTTTGCTACTTGAGTGCTGGAGTCTTAGGGATTTAAACCATGGAGATATCAAATTGATGCATGGAGTAAGGGGGAAAACCCTAGTTTTCACTTTCAAACCATAACTATCTTTTTATGAGGGGATAAATTAACTAGAAGAATGCTCACTAGGAGGTCTTTTATGAGTTCAAGAAAAATCGATTAAACGTGTTGAAAATGGTAGTGAGAAAAGGTTCCTTGGTTTGTGCCTTAGTCATAGGGACGTCACTGAGTTCTTCCTTAGCATGCTCAAATTCTTATAAGTTAGGAGTCAATTCCTATAAGTTAGGAATCAATTCCTATGAGTTAGGCGCTAATTCCTATAAGTTAGGACAAATTCCTATAATTTAGTATTCATTCCTATAATTTAGGATTCATTCCTAAAATTTAGGGCGAGTTATGAAGCAGTTAACTAATGTGCAAAAGTGGAAGGTCGAGTTTGTTGTCTTCTAGTACTAGTTAATTTGGGAAAAGGACAAGTGAATTAATCTCAAGTTCTAGAATTGAGATGAGACGAGTTGCATGAGTTAGTCCAACTCACTTAACTCATCAATCACAAAATCAATTCCTAAAATATAATTTGATAGATTTAGCCATTCAAATGGGTTATAAGGAGGAACGAAGGCACAATTGTACTCATTCTTGAGCACAAGTTTGTGTGTGAGCTTGTGAGAGAGCGTGTGCAAGAGGGAAGCTTGTGCGAGTTGATAGAGGGAAGAATTGCCTTGGGAATGCGCTAGGAAATTGGAGTTCCTCATGCGCTAGGAAATAAGAGGCTATTTCTAGGATTTGTGCAAGGATTTCAGAGCTCATCTAGGCAAGGCAAGAAGGCATAGGGATCAGGTTACTTGTAGGTGTTTCAAGCTTAGTACTAATAGAGAAATCAGATTGATTTCTATCGAAACAAGTTGTATTTGTAAGAGATCTATTGCTCTAATTCCTTCAATAAAATTCTCATGCAAGCATAGGGTTTTCCCAGTTGGGTTCCCTAGAAAAATTGTGTTGTTGAACCGTGTGATTGTCTATTTATTTCTGTTCCTATTTCACTGCAAAGTTTAGTAGAGAAATTCTGTGCTTATATGAGAATAAATTATATTTCAGGTTTTTCATATTAGCAAATCAAAATTTTGTGGATTTTCTACATGATATCAGAGCGGTGAACAAAATCTAGACCAGCACATGGAGAATGCAGTCCTAAAGTTTTTTTTTAGGCAACAAGTATCGTTCATAAATGAAATTGTGAACAATGTTTCTCATAGGCGAGTATACAATGGGTAGATGTACTTATCTATCGTGAGAAGCCAACCTTGTTGAAGACCTCAAGTGTAGTGTTCATGGAAGGAGTCGTGGATATTTAGGAGGCGGATTTGAATGGGAGCCCTAGTTTAGCTGATGAAAGGAGCCATATGGTTGATCAGACGGCATTTCTGGAAGTCCTTAAGAGTAATGATGATGGAGCAAGCATATCAGTGCTAGTGGGCATTTTGTTGAAGACCCTCAAAGTTGACGATCTTGGAGGAGCAGGAGAGCAACTAGTGGGCCATTTGTTTGAGACAGGGGTAGCCTTGAGCAGCAAGGCAAGGAGAGTTCAGAGTAGAGAAGTGGTGGTTGAACGAGAGCAACATAGGTTTCTCAAGATGGAGCCTCAGGGAATATCTCAATTTGGGTCTAAGCTAGTTGGTAGTTGGGTTGACTAGTAGGATGATGAGGAGCATAGCCCAGGGTGAGTGGAGGTAACCACTTAGTTAGAGACTTCTAGTATAGCGAGAGTTGGAGCCAAGTGGGCAGAGGATTTGGTTAACGAAGATCAGAAGAGAGTTGAATCTTCCAGTGTCATTTCCAACCAGAGGAAGCAGCCACAGAGGTACATAGGGTACATGGCACTTTGATTGAAGTGATGGACTTGTAGAACATGGTGGGAAAGAACAAGTCTTCAGATCAGGTTTCGTAAAAGAAAGCAAGGAAGTCTTCTAGTTTAGAGGGAGCAACTGCAACAATGAAGAACGCGGTAGTATTGAAGACAAATCCAGGTGCATGAGGTTCTTCCAAAAGCATCTTTCTCGCTAAGAGGGAGTGTTGAAAATGGTAGCGAGAAAGGGTTCCTTGATTTGTGCCTTAATCAAAGGGACCTCAACGAATTTTTCCTTAACATGCTCGAATTCCTATAAGTTAGGAGCTAATTCCTATAAGTTAGGACGAATTCCTATAATTTATGATTCATTCCTAAAAGTTAAGACGAGTTATGAAGCAGTTAACTAATGTGCAAAAGTGGAAGGCCGAGTTTGTTGTGTTCTAGTGCGAGTTAATTTGGGAAAAGGACAAGTGACTGAATTTCAAGTCCTAGAATTGAGATGAGATGAGTTGCATGAGTTAGTTCAACTTGGTTAACTCATCAATCACAAAATCAATTCTGAAAATATAATTTTCCAGATTTAGCCATTAGAATTACTAATAAGGAGGAATGAAGGCACAATTGTATTCATTCTTGAGCACGAGTTTGTGTGTAAGCTTGTGAGAGAGCGTGTGCAAGAGGGAGGTTTGTGTGAGTTGATAGAGGGAAGAATTGCCTTGGGAATGCACTAGGAAATAGGAGGAAATTCCTAAGAAATAGGTGTTCCTCATGCGCTAGGAAATAGGGAGCTATTTCCAAGATTTGTGCAAGGATTTAGGAGGTCATCCAGGCAAGGGAAGAAGGCATTGGGATCAGGTTATTTGTAGGTGTTTCAAGCTTAGTACTAGTAGAGAAATCAGATTGATTTCTATTGAAACAAGTTGTATTTGTAAGAGATCTATTGTTCTAATTTCTTCAGTAAAATTCTAAAGCAAGCAGAGGGTTTTCCCAGTTGGGTTCCCTAGAAAAATTGTGTTGTTGAACTCTGTGGTTGTGTATTTATTTTTGTTCCTATTTCGATGCAGATTTTAGTAGAGAAATTGTGTTTATATGAAAAATTTATATTTCAGATTGTTCATATTAGTAGTTCAAAATTTTGTGGATTATCTACAAAACGTGCAATGATTTACCAAGATTTTTCGATAAAGATATGCATTTAGATTGGAACAAGTATAAGCCTTAGCAATATTTTATTACATGTAAAATTATAAAAAATATGCAATAAATACTCACAAATTTTCCAAGAGTATACCTTCTTTCAATCCCAGAAAGATGTCTCCAATACACAAACTAGTCTTCAGTAGCCAAAATCCACATAAAATCAAGTAGCGAAGTACAATAGAGTAAGTGGAGCTCTTTAAGAGAGGCCGAAATTCACAAGAGCGATGATAAAAAATGAAATGGAGTGATCCTCTTTTTATAAGAGGTCTACTATTTCCAATAATTCACTAGAAGCCCCTAAAACAAGTTTAATTTTGAGTAGACACAAAGTAATATGGGTTAAAAGCCAACCCAATAGCTCAACAAATAAAATATGCCCACACGTGTGAGTTGTAAGCCCTTAATAAGCATGATGTCATGCCCTTTTAGGGCTCAAAATGCTACAAAGATGCAATGGAAGGGTTGGATGAGTCTCTAGGCATCATGATCAACCTCAATTTTAGGAAGGGTCCTCAAATCAAGCCTCATAGTATCTACATATGTCCAAAAGCCAACTCTAGGTGCCTTGCGTCATCTCTATGAAGACCTTCTAGACAATGTGGTGTATTCTCTCTCTAGCGTTGGGGATCCATTAGGTGCAACAAGCCCTTGTCAATCATCTTGGGCGATAATCATCCTCATTTGGGCTTTGGATCAAGGCATGCCCATCAAGTGGTGTCAAGGCTAGCCTAGGGGCATCCTGGGTCCATTTGTACATCATCAAGAATCCTCAATGCTAAGCAATATAAGCTCAACGTTCTAGCATTTGCGGGTGCTTTGAGGTGCCCATCAACTACCAAGATCATCTGTGTGCCCAATGCTTTGCTGTCCAAGGGAAACACTTCATCTGTAAGGTCATCATGCTCTCTGGGAGTGTAGTATGACCTAGGAAACATGTTGAGTAGGAGTGAGACAAAGTGCCCCCAATGCCTCAACTGCTCTATGAAAAGGCACCTAGCAAAACCATCTCAAACTCAAGCAAAAGCAACCATTCATTAGGGACAATAACCATAGTTGCACCTAAGTGCACCATACTTAACTGTTAAGGGCATAATAATACTAAACTGGGATCACCTTCACATATCTAACTAGAGCAAGTCCTGTAAAAGTGTTCCCTACCTTTGTAGAGGTGCTTCCAACTTGTTAAAACTGGCAACTAGGGCCAAACTCCATATGGGTTACCTTATTTATGACAATTGATATTTTTCTTGGATTCCTCTCTCTGAAAGGTGTAGGATTGATCTAAAGATCACCCGATTCCGACATGTAAAAATGAAGATATGAATTTATTTGTATTATTGCCAAATTGTCAAGGTCGGCCAGCAGTCAAAACAAGCATTTACCCCCAGATCATCCTCAATGTTGCATATAAAAGGAGGAGACCTCAAGTCATTATTCCATCATTTCATTCACTCACATCTCTCTCTCCTCGATTGGGTACGCTAATCTAGGTAGCATCTCTCACACATGCGAAGGAAGGAGGAAGCTTTTTTTGTTGACTACGTTGACTTGTTTTGACCAAACTTTGACTAAGCTGAATTGGAGGTCAATTCTGCCTTGTTTGATCAACATTGAATTTTCTAGTTAGGGCTTTACTGCTGCTGTCATAAATTATCAGATTTGTAAATTTGTACTATCTCTCTCTGTTAAACTATTGAAGAATATAAGAAGAATTGATCAAGGGTTTTGTCACATTGGGGTTTGTCCCTGGCTGGTGCAACATCTTGTGTCCTCTTGTCTTGGCTTGGCTTCTACTGTTTATGTTTATGTTCTATCTGCATTTTACTATCATACTGATGTGATTGCTACACGAGATATTGATATTGGGCTAATTAAGAAATTGAAGTAAATTGCTCTTAAGCATAGAACATACCAAAAATTAACATGGTATCAGAGCTGAGGTGAAGACAAAGCTCAAGCAAGAGTGAAAGAGTAATCACCGAAGACAGTTGCGTAGAAATTCTCACTGTAGATCACCTGATAATGCAATATACGAAAGCAAAATACTTGATCTACATCTACAAACAAACTTGCGGAAGCTTAATCAATTTTGAGCAAGATCAAATAGAACACATATAACAGAGAATGAGAAATCAATCACACATGAACACAAAAGAATACTTTGGGGAAAGCCTCAGCTAAAAACCCCGATCTCTGTGTTATCATACAAGTGGAAATATCTCCAGATTACACAAAGCTTTAGCTCACAAGCTATCCAGCTCTTAGTACAATCCCTCAATGTTGTTCATAGACAAAATAGACAACACATATGCCTTCCTTTAGTCCTCCAAGCCCACTATTTCCTTGTGCAGTTTCTCCTGGGTCCTCAAGTTGCCACCTGTGTTTAATTACCTCACACACTGCTCACCAAACTCAGAAATAACTGCACAATCCTCAAGGAACGAATTCCTTCTGCATGTAAGAGATATCCTCATGGGAATATTCCTGCAACTAATAGTACATTGCCCCATCCTCTAATCTCAACTGGGTCTCTGACTGAACTGACATGCATGAGTTATTTATGAGAGAATATTTAGTTATCTGAAGTACACTAGTTACATGCATGCATGCATTAACTAACTGAACTCACAATCAGTTCCACAAACTGTTGGAACTAATCTAACTGGACTTAACTGAGTTAACAGAGTTAACTAATTACAACTCAAAGTACAACTCTATTAAGGGATAACTTTCTCAATCAAAGGAATATTTGTTGCATGTTTTCACATAGACAACTAATTAACTCAGGATGAATTAATTAATTATTTTTCAAACAGCTGCTAAGATCAAATTCGAATTTTAATTCTCAATTTTTGTTCAGGGACTAATTAAAATTGAAATGTATCTCGAAATGCTAATTATAGGAATGCTATTTTAGCACTTCTATTTTTAGCATTTCTTGTTGCTATTTTCAACACTCCCTCTCAACAAGAAAGGGATTATTTGTCACCCCGATCCTGTCTCTGTGGAACTCGAATTTGCATTTTGACAATGCCCTAGTCAAAATATCTGCATCCTGCTCCTCGGTCGAAACATACTGCAACAACATGATCCTCTTCACCACACAGTCTCGAAGATGATGATATTGGATATCGATGTGCTTGGACCTGTCATGAAATATTAGATTCTCAGAGAGTTTGATACAACTCTGATTATCGCAATAGATCATAGTTGGATCCATCCTCTGATCAAACAATCCAACTAGAATTTTCCGCATCCAAATGGCCTCACATGCTGCCTGATTGGCAGCCATGTATTCAACCTTTGTTGAGCTAAGTGCAACTGACCTCTGTTTCCCGCTGTATCAAGAAACTGTAGTTGAACCAAGTTTGAAAATTCCTCCTGAAGTGCTCTTATGATCTGATGGACTCCCTGCCCAATCTGCATCTGTGAAGCCCTGAACCTTCACTCCCTTTGTCCGTCTGTACCATAATCCACACTGAGATGTGCCTCTGAGGTATCTCAGCACATGCTTTGCTGCCTTCCAAAACAGCTTGGTAGGCTGAACCATAGCTTGACTCAGTTGGTTCACTGCAAAGCACAAATCTGGTCGTGTGTTCACTAAATACATCAATGAACCCACAAGTTGCCGATACACATTTACTACTACCTCACCTGAAGTAGCATCCTCCTTCCTCTAGTTACCTGCTAGAGGAGTTTGCACGAGCTTGCACTTCTCCATGTGGAATCTCGTGAGTATCTCATTGGCATACTTGCCTTGAGACACAAACACTTCCCCATCCTTCTGCCACACTTTCATGCCTAGAAAGTAGTGTATGAGACCCATGTCTTTCATCTCGAACTCTCTTGCAAGGTCCTCCTTGCAAGACTTGATCAATTGATCATCACCTGTTAATATCAGATCATCAACATAAAGAACAATGATCAATGGCTTACCTTCTACCATGATGTGGTATAGGTTCACATCTACTTCACTCTTTGTGAATCCCAACTCGGTGAAATAGCTGTCGATCTTGGTGTACCAAGCACGAGGTGCTTGCTTCAGCCCGTACAAAGCTCTCTTGAGTCGGCACACATGCGACTCATGATCGAAGGTCTCAAATCCTTCAGGCTGCTCTATGTACACCTCTTCCTCAATCTTGCCATTGAGGAGCGCAGTCTTCACATCCATCTGATGGATCTTCCAACCCATTTGTGCTGATAGTGCCAACATTAATCTGATAGATGAGTACCTTGCTACAGGAGCAAAAGTCTCATCATAGTCGATCCCCTCGACCTATGAGAAACCACGGGCAACAAACCTTGCCTTATGTTTCTCCACACTCCCATCAGCTGCTTGCTTTACCTTGTAAAGCCATCGGGAACTCACCACTGACTTGTCCTCCGGTCTTGGAACAACATCCCAAACACTGTTTCGAACTATGGAGTCATACTCCACCATAGCATCAACCCAAACTGGCTGCTGCACTGCTTCCTTGAAGGAAGATGATTCGGTCTTTATACATTCCCCAACCCGGGCCATGTAACTAGTGTACCGCTCAGGTGACCTCCTATGTCTGTGCTGAGAAGATGGCTGTCCCACATTCTCTTTCTCATTCATCATCAATCTGTCAGCTTCCCTTGAGCGTTTCCGTCCATCTCTGGAAGACTCTGCATGAGTGAATGTCTCCACTCCTGGATCCTCTGCATGCCGCTGCTCCGCATCAGTCTGAGGCTCCTCCTCCTTAGGAACCAAAAGCTCCTCCTCGGCATGCAACTTGAGCTCCCTCTCAAGGGAAACTCGCATGGCCTTCTGCTCGTCGGATTTCAGATCTCTGCGTACCACTGTCCTTTGACTGGTAGGCAAGAACACCTGATAGTTGTGGGGTGTATTAATGTACCCCACAAGTATCCCCAACTCAGCTGTTGGCTCTAGCTTCTTCCAGGCATCTTTGGTCACATGGCAAAATACCAATGAGCCAAAGATCCTGAAGTGACTCACATCTGGTCTCTTTCCGGAGAAAGCCTCCTCTGGTGTCTTCATCCCCAGTATACGATGCGGGGCTTTTATTCTGCAAGTATACTGCTGTATTGCATGCCGCAACCCACAAATGAAGTGGTAGGCCTTGGTCATGCAGCATTGCCCGAGCTGCTCCCACAACTGTTCTGTTCTTCCTTTAGGCCAACCCATTCTGCTGTGGGTTATGGGGTGCCGTCAACTACCGTTTAATTCCTTCTGCTGCACAAAAGTCGTTAAACTGTTGAGAGACATACTCTCCACCATTGTCGCTTCGTAAGGCCCTTATTTTCTTTCCAGATTCTTTCTCAACCAAGGCTTTGAACTCACAAAACCTTGAGAAGGTTTGATCCTTCTTCTGCATGAAATATGTTAAGTTTAGGTATGTTCTATGCTAGAGCAATTTTTAAAATTTTCACAGTTAGCAATCACATCAACATTACGATAAACTACAGATAGAACATGAATATAAAACGTAGCAGACAAGCCAAGACAAGAGGACACAAGATATGGCGCGAGCTAGGGACAAACCCCACAATGTGTGGGGAAACCCTTTGATCAAATCTTCTTTCATCTTCAAAGTTCAACAGAGAAAGAGAGAGAGAGAGAGATAGTACAATTACAACAGAAGTCAATACTTTGACTTGTCTAGATCTAAGCATAGATCATCTCCTATAATGATGAGATTAGTTGAAGACATTTTGCTTTATCTGATACCTATCATCGTGCTGCATCTAGTCCTCTAGTTGCACTACTGCATACTACACCATGCTGCTGTCCATGTCCATGATCTTATCCATCATAATGCTGCTCTGCTTTGATCAGGGTTCATATATACAACGGATTAGGGTTCATATATACAACGGATTAGGGTTCATGTAGCTGTTTGCTATCACATGTAGCTGTGCGTTTGCTCCATGACTGCGTGTGGAGTTCCTTTAACTGTGTCTCAATATCTATCTGCGCAAAAAGGTCTCTATGACTGCGTATTTATGCCTTGCATATTAAAGTCTACAAGACAGTGATTGAGTGCATATATACTGCGGGTTCCTATATATCACAGCGGCTCCTCTTCCAATCTCAGAACCATCCGAATATGAGTTCTGTGATTTTATGGTTGCTTCTGGATAGCGTTCCCTTGACTACGTTAATAACTTCATTGCCAGCTCAGCGCATAGGGTTTCTATTCACAGCGTAATGCAAGTTGCTTCTAGACAACGTTCCCTTGATTGCGTTAATAACTTCATTGCCAGCTCAGCGTATAGGGTTTCTATTCACAGCGTAATAGTCTTCAGCATGAATAGCGTGCAGGTTGCTTCTAGACAGCGTTCCCTTGACTATGTTAATAATCTCATTGACTGCATTTAAAACCAATGTATAATATCCACAGCGTATCCATTGTGAACAGCGTAACCATGAACAGATCACGACTGCATGAGTTTCCATGAGCAGCGTAACAGTCCTCTTCTTAGCAATGAGTTAGAGCATCATTTGACTGTGTATATATGTCTTCATGACTGCGTTGAAGGAGTCTCCTTGTCACTGTGTTGGATCAGCATACGTTGGCTAGGGCATCATCAAACAAGGACAACATATTCTTTTTGTGACTCTCCTTCTCCAAAAACCCAAGACGTGGAGGGGAGATCACATCAAGAATGTGTGATGAAATGACTTCAAGTCCTCTATATTTATACTAAAACATATATGATGAATAGTCATGACGTTTGGGCTTCCTGACCTACGTAAGAGCTGGTCGGCTTGATAATAATTACATAAACAAAATAAATTCATATCTCCATAAATACTTATTGGAATCGGATGATCTTTGGATCAATCCTACAC
>APFE030743442.1:213273-262615 GCA_000404065.3 Pinus taeda
CCATGGAGAACACATCAATCCAGGCCTCATAGGAGAACTAATCATCCTGCTACACAAGAGAGCGAATCATCCTGTTCCACAAGAGAGCGAATCATCTTGTCCCATAAGAGAGCGAATTATCTTGTTCCAGTGCGCACCACCAGGGGAGGGTGAGTCACCCTGTGGTCGTATGTTGCTTCAGTAAGAACTGCAAGCCCTCAGAGCTCCCAGAGCTCAATGTATGCAACATGCAGGACCCTTGTACAAGGTTTTCTTGATGACTCCAAGTCGTTTGGGAAAAACAAATTTGATCTTTCCACGGGGCTCTGACAAAGTGTATCGACCTGTACATCATCTTAATGCGATGGAGCCTCCTTGCTCATCGACTTACCATATCCCAGATAAGGCAGTATCTGATGTCTACCTGCTGGAGCAATCGTCAAATACGGGATTTCTCAATAATCGAATCCCACCTCTGGTTGTCACAGAGAATCACAGTGGTATTCATCATGTGTACAAACAGGTCACTGGAGAGCTTCAGCAACCAGATTGCCTCACAGAAGGCCATACTATCAGCAATGTATTCTGCCTTGGTGGTGCTCAGAGTCACCGACTTCTGCTTCCTGCTCATCTAGGATATCGAGGCAGATTCCAAAGAGAAACAACACTGAGAAGTGCTCTAGTGATCCTCCACACTGCTTGCCCACTCATCATTCGAATAATCATGTGGTTTCATATTTCTGGCAGTGTATCTCCAATCTGAGAGGTTTTGCCCTGAAGAATCTCAGAAGATTTCTGGGCACCACTCCAGGCGGCTCACCAAATATGAGCTCACCATGCCTACAACACACATATGTTCGGACGGAGGTTCTCCAAGAACATCAACGCGAATGAGTTATGAAACCAGAGCATTTCCAAATCAGTCCGACATCACTACCATATAACTTCTTGAAAGTTAAGACCTCGAGTAGTCACAGGCTTGCAGCTATCTTTCCACATTCAGGATCCAACTCCCTCTGTTTCCTATAAATGAGAGGGTCTGCACCTGTCAGACATAGGTGCCAGTACGAGAGGTTTATCATCCACAACCTTCGAGTAATGGTTTGGATCGGTTTCACTCCTAGTGAATCTCAGCTGCATTAGATAGCTATCAATCCTCTCATACTACGCCCGAGGTGTTTTGCTTCAAGCCATAGAGGGCTTTCTTCCACCTGTATACATGAGATTCCCTGATCATGATTCTCAAACTCTTCGGGTTGTTCCAAGCCTGTGGACCTGCTGCATGAGGGGAATGGTCCCCTTATAATATTTTCCTTCGGTGCATTTCAGACATGTACTTTCATGCTCCTTTTTGAATTCAGGCATCCTAGTCACCATCTGACTCACAGACCTCCGGTGCTGAGTCAATGACATGGTCCCCATTGGACTTCCTGCAACTTGATACAATCCTGAACTCAAAAACATCTTTGAAAGATCTATTTTCAAACACGTACCTTTCCATCGATAAGTGCCATCCTGTAAACTTTGACTTCCATTTTTGAGATGGACATTAGGTTCTTCTTGCGATCAGGTACATAAGAGAGATTATGGGGGTTCCTTCCTTTCGTGGAAGAGTCGACCATTTCCTTGATGACCTGCATTACCAGTCATTCCTTTGATCATGGAAGATGTCCCAGGAATGATTGTTATCTTTATCAAGAGATGTGTCTCTGCCATTCTGACACTCCTTCGCATAACGACCGAACTTATTTCAATTAGGCATCCGCCTTTCCTTCCACCCTTAGATCTGAACTTCCTAATGAAGTGATCTTTAGATGGGCCATTAGAAACTTCCGCTGCGTCATTCTGATAACATTCTCTGCTTTGTCTTCACCCTAGGTGAATTATGAGGAACCCATTGATCCTTCTGTCTTGTCCCCACTGCCTTTGGTGATTGCTCTTTCACTCTTGCTTGGTCATAGTCTTCACCTCAGCTTTGATACCATGTTAAGTTTAGGTATGTTCTATGCTAGAGCAATTTATTTAAATTTTCACAGTTAGCAATCACATCGGCATTACGATAAACTGTAGATAGAACATGAATATAAAACGCAGAAGACAAGCCAAGACAAGAGGACATAAGATATGGCGCGAGCCAGGGACAAACCCCACAATGTATGGGGAAACCCTTTGATCAAATCTTCTTTTATCTTCAAAGTTCAACAGAGAAAGAGAGAGAGAGAGATAGTACAATTACAACAAAAGTCAATACTTTGACTTGTCTAGATCTAAGCATAGATCATCTCCTATAACGATGAGATCAGTTGAAGACATTCTGCTTCAACTGATACCTATCATCGTGCTGCATCTAGTCCTCTAGTTGCACTACTGCATACTGCACCATGCTGCTGTTCATGTCCATGATCTTATCCATCATAATGCTGCTCTGCTTTGATCTTCATGCTGCTCATCTTGTTGCATCTTCCATGGTCTCATTCATCATCAAGCTGCCCATGCTTATGATTACATTCACCATAATGCTGTCCATGCTCCATGTATCATTATGCTGCCCATGCACATGATCTCATACATCATGCTGCCCATATATATCAAGTTGTCCATATATATATGTATCATGCTGCTCATGATCTCATCTCTATGCTGCATTATGATGCTGCCCATGCTATATACGTTGTCTGCCATAGTATACATAGTGTGTCTTTCATGCCATGTCATGCCATGACATGTCAATGAACATGCTGACACAATTCCACTGAAGATTGTTACAGTCATACCATTGACTGCTATATCAGCATCACTGCCCATCAAGTCTGCACTGTGATAGATGACAGCGTATAGTCATAGCTGTGCGTATATAATTCATTGTTGTGCATATATAGCATTGCCAACGGATTGGATGTTTCCATACTTGACTGTGTTTCCCGTATAGACTGCATTATATCATGACAGAGTGCTATGCATATATGGTCATGACATTCTTCATAACGCATATATACAACGAATTAGGGTTCATGTAGCTGTTTGCTATCACATGTAGCTGTGCGTTTGCTCCATGACTGCGTGTGGAGTTCCTTTAACTGTGTATCAATATCTATCTGCGCAAAAAGGTCTTTATGACTATGTATTTATGCCTTGCATATTAAAGTCTACAAGACAGTGATTGAGTGCGTATATACTGCGGGTTCCTATATATCACAACGGCTCCTCTTCCAATCTCAGAACCATTCGAATATGAGTTCTGTGATTTTATGGTTGCTTCTGGACAGCGTTCCCTTGACTACGTTAATAACTTCATTGCCAGCTCAGCGTATAGGGTTTCTATTCACAGCGTAATAGTCTTCAGCATGAATAGCGTGCAGGTTGCTTATGGACAGCGTTCCCTTGACTGCATTAATAACTTCATTGCCAGCTCAGCGTATAGGGTTTCTATTCACAACGTAATAGTCTTCAGCATGAATAGCGTGCAGGTTGCTTCTGGACAACGTTCCCTTGACTGCGTTAATAACCTCATTGACTGCATTTAAAACCAACGTAAAATATCCATAGCGTATCCATTGTGAACAACGTAACCATGAACAGATCACAATTGCATGAGTTTCCATGAGCAGCTTAATAGTCCTCTTCTTAGCAGTGAGTTAGAGCATCATTTGACTGTGTATATATGTCTTCATGACTGCGTTGAAGGAGTCTCCTTGTCACTGTGTTGGATCATCATATGTTGGCTAGGGCATCATCAAACAAGGACAACGTATTCTTTTTGTGACTCTCCTTCTCCAAAAACCCAAGACGTGGAGAGGAGATCACATCAAGAATGTGTGATGAAATGACTTCAAGTCCTCTATATTTATACTAAAACATATATGATGAATAGTCACGACGTTTGGGCTTCCTGACCTACGTAAGCGCTGGTCGGCTTGATAATAATTACATAAACAAAATAAATTCATATCTCCATAAATACTTATCGGAATCGGATGATCTTTGGATCAATCCTACACCTCTCGATGAGAGGGATCCAATAAAAATATTAGCTGCCATAAATAAGCCGACCCACATGGAGTTTGGCTCTAGTTGCCAATTTAACAAAATAGATCTAGCATCTACGAGAAAAATCATCAATGAAAATAACATAGTACCTTTGTTTAGCGGTGGAGGCTGTCGAGAATCCACACACATCTGTATGAACTCACTCCAGGATTGCTCCAGCGCGATTGTCTTGATCTTGAAAGGAAGATTTTGCATACTTACCCAAGGTACAACCTTTGCATGTATGCACTTGCTCCAGTTTACCCTTGGGAAGTCTGGTAGAAATCTGCTGCATGATCTTCAAGGTCCCATGGTGTAAGTGGTCCAATCTTCTATGCCATAGCTCGCCAATGTCTTGGCTTTGCACCAAATCTGCTTTGGAACTCAATGCAACACAGTCATCTACCTCCAGCTTGTAGAGATTCTTCACTCAAATCCCAATCCTCTTAGTCTGTCCCGTGCCGATGTGTCTCAGGAATGCCTTTCCTTTACTAAAGACTACATCATAGCCTTTGTCTTCCAACATTGCAACGGACACTAGGTTCTTCTTCAGTCTAGGCACATACTTTACACTAGTCAGGGTGAGAGGAACTCCATGCTCCCTCTGAAACACAACCGTACCTTCACCTGAAACACGATACTTTCCATTATCGCCCATCTCTATGAGCATCTAGAGGTCCTTCTTCTCCAAGGTACTGAATAAACTCTTGTCGCCGGTCATGTGGAATGAGGCTCCATTGTCCAGATACCAAACACAACCCACCATCGATGAAACCATGCATGCGATGAGGGTGAAATCCAATTCGAACTATGAGGCTAGTGCCTCACCATCTGAGCCTTTCGAGGATCCCTTCTTGGATTTCTTCTGTGGACAATTTGTTGCATAATGGCCCACCTCATGACAATTAAAGCATTGCACTTTAGATTTGTCAATCTTCTTCCCACCATGGGAAGAACTCGATTTGGAATGGGAAGCCTTCCCTTTCCCTTTCCTCGCCTTACTTGCTAAGGCTAGATTTTCTTCATCATCATGCTTTGATGAAGAACCATTTCTGGTGCTTCTCTTGATCTCCTCCTGCATCAGATACGACCACAGTCGTTCCTAATTTGGCAGTTTCTCTCTTCCATTCACTGAGTCTTGGTAGCTATGCCAGCTCTTAGGAAGACCGAGGAGAGCAAGACTCACCATGTCATCATCGACGGTCGTGATTCCTACACTTCCAAGCTCATCCCTGCAGGTGGTGAGCTTGTTCAGATATGTAGAGATCGTGTCGCCTTTTTCACACTTGATTTTCCGAAGCTTGTCTTTTAGCGCCAACTTTCTTTGATCGCTGCAGTTTTGATATAGATCCTTCAACGTTTTCCACATTGAAAATGGTGTCTCCTTCCCATGGAGACTCGAGACAATGTGGTCTCGAACTCCCTCTAGAAGAATCCTCCTGGCTCTAGCCACATATTTCTTCCATTCCGCTAATTCTTGGGCATTAACAACTGCTGGCTTGGGGACTTCTTGATCAATGAAGTCCTTCAAATCGTTGTCCTCTAATACCGCTTCCATGCGATCCTTCCAGGCTATATAATTCGAGCTGCCACCCAAGGCATACTTGAGTCTCAAACCGTCGAACGCCATTGGTGAAATTTGAGATGTGATAAGAATTGGATTTCTATAATCAAGAATTTCAAGCTAAGAACTTCTCCCTTCTTTGTATACTGTTCTCTGCTTTGATCACCTTTGCTCTGATACCATGTAGAAATTCTCATTGTAGGTCACCTGATAATGCAATATACTAAAGCAAAATACTTGATCTACTTCTACAAACAAACTTGCAGAAGCTTAATCGATTTTGAGCAAGATCAAATAGAACACATATAACAGAGAATGAGAAATCAATCACACATGAACACAGAAAATTACTCTGGGGAAAGCCTCAGCGAAAATCCCTGATCTCTGTATTATCATACAAGTGGAAATATCTCCAGATTACATAAGGCTTTAGCTCACAAGCTATCCAACTCTCATTACAATCGCTCAATGCTGCTTATAGACATAATAGACAACACATATGCCTTCCTTTAGTCCTCTAAGCCTCCTATTTCCTTGCGCAGTTTCTCCTGGGTCCTCAAGCTGCCACCTGTGTGTAATTACCTCACTACTCACCAAACTTAGAACTAACTGCGCAATTCTCAAGGAATGAATTCCTTCTGCATGCAAGAGATATCCTCATGGGAATATTCCTGCAACTAATAGTACACTATCCCATCCTCTGATCTCAACTGGGGCTCTGACTGAACTGACATGCATGAGTTATTTATGAGAGAATATTCAGTTATCTGAAGTACACTAGTTACATGCATGCATGCATTAACTAACTGAACTCACAATTAGTTCCACAAACTGTTGGAACTAATCTAACTGGACTTAACTCAGTTAACTAAGCTAGCTAATTACAACTCAAAGTACAACTCATCTTGATCCCCTTAATTAAGGGATAACTTCCTCAAACAAAGGGATAACTGTTGTATGTCTTCACATAGACTTCATGTTTGATTTTCTCCAACTAATTATCTGAAGATGAATTAATTAATTATTTTTCAAACAGCGGCTAAGATCAAATTCGAATTTTAATTCTCAATTTTAGTTCAGGGATTGACTAAAATTTGATTGTATCTCGAAATGCTATTTATATGAATGCTGTTTTTAGCACTTTTAGTTTTAGCATTTCTTGTTGCTATTTTCAACAAGTTGGACAAGGACAAAAGGCTCAATGGGTTCCCCATCCCACTTCCCGGCTGAAGACAAGCTCCATGAAAAGTCTGACTATCATGGATGGAAGATGTCTCTTGATCTGACATTGGAAGAACAAGAAGTGTTGGATTATGTGAGTGGTAAAATCCCTGAGCCTCCTTCAAATGCACCGACTGCTACAAAGAACAAGTACAACAAGGCTGAAGTCAAAGCGAAGAAGATTATCAAAGATTCCATTGACAAGCGTCTGGTGGCCTACATCTCCGATCTAAACACCTCCAAGGAAATCTACGACAAGTTGGTCAGCATGTTCAAGGTTAGTGATGCAAATCAAATTTTATTTCTCAAAAATAAATTGAAGGACTTTAAGAAGAGCAAAGGACGAGGATATGCAATCTTCTTCTTAGGAATCACTGAGATCAAGAATGATCTTCTGTCGATTGGAGAGGTCATTCTTGATAGGGAACTTACTATCACTACCCTTGGAGGACTCCCACCCGAGTGGTATATATTTAGAACCACTATTCTCAATAATGATCGAATTCCGGGATTTGAAGACTTAATGTCGAGATGCATTCAAGAAGAGACAAGAATGGTGGAGTAAGAAATGCCTTCTAATAGAGGCAACCCCACTGCTTTCTCCACTCATGCCAAAGGGAGAAATAATGCAGGGTCTAAAGGTCATTTCAATGGAAAGCCCGGATCTAAGGGTGGAAGGAAGGGCAGGGGCTTTGTTTGCAATAAGTTTGGTCACTGCTAGGGATTGTCCAAATAAAAGGGACACACCACATGATGATGATCACAATCACTCCAGGGGTAGCTTCAACAACAACAATCAAAGGAATGGCAGGTTCAATGGCAAAGGAAAAAGGAATGCGGGACATCATGGAAATGGTCGACCCTCCAAGAAAGCAAGAAACTCCAAGTATGAAGAATCAAATGTTGTTAACAATAACCAAAATGAATACTATCTTATATCGGCCCTCTCCACTACCTCTCCTCCTAACACTTGGGGAATTGGCTAATTGATAGTGGTGCCTCAAGGCACTTCACCGGGTACAAGGAAGTTCTCTCTAATCTAATAGAGAAGGAGACAAACTTGAATATTATTCTTGGAAATGATGCCACTTATCTTGTGAAGGGAGTAGGGAATGTACCCTTCAATTGAATCAAGGTAACACGACTCACTAATAAGAAGTTCTATATGTGCTTGATCTCAAGAAGAGCTTGGTGTCCATTTCGGTTATGGAAGACAAAGGATACAAGGTGGCATTCATCGATGGAAAGGTACGTGTTTGGAAAAGAAATTTTAAAGATTCTTTTACTCTTGGGTTCCAGGTTGACACTTCGTATCAAGTTGGAGGAAGGCCATTGGGAGCCATGTCTTGTGACACATCTTTACAATCCGAACTATGACACCAGAGGTTTGCCCATCTTCATTATAAGGCTCTTCCCGATGTGAGACAGATGGTGACAGGTATGCCCGAGTTCATAGTAGAGCATGAAGGTATATGTTCGGGATGTGCCGAAGGAAAACTTACAAGGGGACCATTCCCCTCAAGTAATAACAAGACCACCGATATATTGCAGTTGATCCACTCCGACATATCTGGTATGATGCCTGTAAATTCTTTGGGAGGATACTTATATTATCTCAATTTTACAGATGACTATTCTCACAAGACTTGGATCTACTTCTTGAAAAAGAAGGATGAAGTGTTCACTTGGTTCTATCACTTCAAAGCCATGATCGAAAATCAATCCAAGAAGAGAATCAAGATATTGAGGACTGATAATGGGACTGAGTACGAATCAAATGAATTCCATGACTATTGCAGAGAAGCTGACATTAAGAGGGAGACCACAACACCATACACTCCCGAGCAAAATGGTGTGGTTGAAAGGAAGAATCGTACTATTATGGAAGCTGTTCGTGCCATGCTTCATGATCAAGGGCTTCTGAAGTTTCTATGGGCTGAAGCTGCAAATACTGCTCTGTATGTTCAAAACCGATGCCCTCATCAAGCATTGGACTCCAAGACTCCCAAAGAAATGTTCTCTAGTAAGAAACCCAATGTCTTTCACTTTAGAATTTTTGGAAGTCCCGTATATTTTCATGTGCCGAAAGAGAAAAGAAGCAAATTGCGTGCATCTGGGAAGAAAGGAATCTTTGTGGGCTATAACGAAAATTCCAAGGGCTATAGAATTTATGTGGCTGGTCAAAGTGAAGTTGAGATAAGTCATGATGTCACTTTTGACGAAGATATGGCTCTTAGCAAGATCAACAACCTTCTTATCCCAAAGAATGACAAAGAAGTAGACACAGGAGGACAGGATGAAAAAAAGGACGAGACGATGCCGGATGTTGATGAACCTATGGATCCTATTGATCCTCCTCCCCAAGAGCCCTCCTCCTCCAAGAGGAGGGCCTCATGGCTTAAGGAGACTCTCGAAGATGCTGAGAGACATATTGCACAGAGGGGGACTTTCCGTGAGAGCAAGAAGCCGAACAAGTATCAAAGATACTTGATTGCCATGAGCACTATCTTTTAAAATGAACCTTCATCATTTGAAGAAGCCGTGAAGCAACAAGTTTGGAAGGATGCTATGAATGAAGAGTACGAGTCTATTATGAAGAATGATGTTTGGGATGTGGTCCCTAGACCCCAGGACAAATCGATTGTCACCTCTAAGTGGCTCTATAGAATCAAGCATGGAGCTGATGGAAGTGCAGAAAAGTTCAAGCCTCGCTTTTTTGCCCAAGGCTTCTCTAAAAAGGAAGGTGTAGATTACGATGAGATCTTTGCACCTGTTGCCTGATACACCACCATTCGCTCGATCATAGCCCTTGCTGCCTGGCAAGGATGGAACCTACATCAGATGGATGTCAAGACTACTTTCGTGCATGGTTCGATCAAAGAGGAAGTCTATGTGGAACAACCTGAGGGGTTTGAGGTTCATGACCAAGAATCTCATGTATGCAGGTTGAAGAAGGCTCTCTATGGCTTGAAGTAAGCACCCCGAGCTTGGTATGAGAGGATTCATAACTATTTGATGAAGCTGAGATTTACTAGGAGTGAAGTCGATCCGAACCTTTACTTTAAGGTTGAAGATGATAAACCTCTCATACTGGTACTTTATGTGGATGACCTCTTTCTGACATGTGCAAACCCTCTCATTCACAAATGTAAGAGTGAGTTGACTTCTGAATTTGAAATGAAGGACCTAGGATTGATGCACTACTTCCTAGGGTTAGAGGTCTGGCAAAAGCCAGGAAAATTTTTCCTATCTCAAGGAAAATATGTTGTGAAGATATTGGAAAGATTTGGGATGGCGGACTGCAAGCCTGTGACTACCCCGATGGAACTTAACTTCAAGAAGTTATGTGGTAGTGTTGCTGGACCTGTATTGGGAGATGCTTCTGAGTATCGTCAACTCATAGGAGCTGTTGTTCTTGTTGAACTCCTGTCCGGATATATGTTTTGCAATTAATATGTTGAGCTAGTATATGGTTGAGCCTCATCACACACATTGGATTGGTGCCAAGAATCTTATGAGATATCTTCGAGGCACAATCACTCATGGACTGAGATACACTGCTGGAGATGTGAGGCTGCATGGTTATTTAGATGTTAATTGGGTCGACAGTTTGGTGGACCGCAAGAGCAATTCTGGGTGCTGTTTCTCTTTGGGTTTCGCTTCGATATCCTGGATGAGCAGGAAGCAGAAGTTGGTTGCCTTGAGCACCGCTGAGGCCGAATACATAACTGCGAGTGTGGCCTCCTGTGAAGCTGTCTGGTTGAGGAAGCTCTTTAGTGAGCTGTTTGGACATGTGCTGGATACCACTGTAATCCTCTGCGACAACCAGAGTGGGGTCCGATTATCAGAGAATCTCGTATTTCATGATCGCTCCAAGCACATCAATATCAGGTACCACTTTATCTAGGATATTGTACAACGAAGAACAATAAGGCTCCATCACATTTGGACTGATGAGCAGGTTGCCGACATTCTGACAAAGCCCTTGGGAAAGGTCAAATTCTTGACTTTCCGAGAACGACTAGGAGTTGTGGAGAGACCCTCTTATAAGGGTCCTGTATGATATAGACATTGAGCTCTGGGAGCTCCAGGGGGGCTTCGGGTACTTCTTGGAGCGATGAGCAACCATAGGGTGAGTGGCTCAGCCTTCCCCTAGTGTTTTCCTGTGTACAGGGTGAGTGGTTCAACCTTCCCCTGTGATACCCCATGGTGACATGTAGGCAGGATGAATTCATCTTTCTCCTGCTGAGACATCCTACCCACGCAGTCTGGGACTCATGGGAAGTACCTCTCATCTGGGCAATGAGTAGGGAAATGAGGATAGGGACCATAGTAATACCGATGGACGCATCGTGTACTACCGTACTCCTTATGCTAGGATGATATTGATCTGGGATCAATTGGAACTAACTTCGGGTCAGTAAGAGTGTTATGCCACACTCTCTTTATTGGAATTGACTTCGGGTCAGTAAGAGTGATATGAGACACTCTTTTATCTGGGACTGACTTTGGGTCAATAGAGAATGGTATGATACATTCTCAATCACTTCTTCTTCATAGTTCAGTAGAGCAGAGCATTGCATTATTGGCAAAGATAGTACCGACTGGCAAATGGATTAGCAGATGGAATTCTCCCTAGTTGAGAGGGAGTGTTAAAATTGGCAACTAGGGCCAAACTCTATATGGGTCACCTTATTTATGACAACTGATATTTTTCTTGGATTCCTCTCTCCGAGAGGTGTAGGATTTTGATCTAAAGATCATTCGGTTCCGACATGTAAAAATGAAGATATGAGTTTATTTGTATTATTGACAAATTGTCAAGGTCGGCCAACAGTCAAAACATGCATTTTTACCCCTAGATCATCCTCAACGTTGCATATAAAAGGAGACCTCAAGTCATTATTCCATCATCTCATTCACTCACATTTCTCTCCTCACTTGATTGGGTACGCTAATATGGGCAGCATCTCTCACACGTGCGAAAGGAGGAAGCTTTTTCTGTTGACTGTGTTGACTTGTTTTGACCAAACTTTGACCGAGCTGATTTGGAGGTCAATTCTGCCTTGTTTGACCAACATTGACATTTTTGGTTAGGGCTTTACTACTGCTATCATAAATGATCAGATTTGTAAATTTGTACTATCTCTCTCTGCTAAACTATTGAAGAATATAAGAAGAATTGATTAATGGTTTCCCCACATTGGGGTTTGTTCCTGGTTGGTGACACATCTTGTGTCCTCGTCTTGGCTTGTCTTCTACTGTTTATGTTGATGTTCTATCTGCATTTTACTATCATGCTAATGTGATTGCTAAACTAGATATTGATATTGGGCTAATTAAGAAATTGAAGTAATTTGCTCTTAAGCATAAAACATACTAAAAATTAACACAACCCCTAAAGGGAGGAGGAATTTCCAAGGTCAACCCTTCAATCCATAGGTGTTAGTGAGAAAAAGTGGCAATGGAGGAGAATAACTCCATGGTCAAGTGCCATGGTTAATGGACTAGCTAATGAGAGTCCACATCTTGAGTGTGTACATATAATGGAGGGAGCAATCATGGAGGCATGAGTTATGCCTTTCTTCGGTCTTCTTTTTCCACCCCTTTGGTGTGCCTTTTACTTCTTTTTGATAATGCTTTTAACTGTGCATAGATCAAGCATCAAAGCTTGCATGTTTATGATATGGCATTTATTTTACCCCTTAAGATGAGTTAGTTTCTCGTTCATCAGGGTTAGGACATGCAAGGGGCTCCTTATGATGAGGTGGAGCATCAAGTTCTTAGGAACTGGGTGATGGCTAATGAGGCTTTTGCTCATGTGCTAATTTTTGTCCAAACCATCTTTTGCATTTTAACTTTTCTTTTTCTTTTGTTGTGGCCATCTTATGTTTTTTCATTCTTTTAGCTGCATCAACCTCCAAGGCAAAGTTTCTTGGCCCTACTCAAGCATGCAAATATGTGAGTGCCAAATACCACTCAGCCAATGACAACCAACCCAAAGGATGAAGGTGGTATCAAAGGAATGATTAAAGATGTTAAGTATGAAATGATAATGGACACACTACTACAATCCAAGTTTTCCAGGTAGTTCCCCTCCTATAACCCTAAGGCCATTAGAGGAGGTCCCATTGGACTAGGGCTAAAGACTAATCCCCTTGGTAAAGTGAGAGAACAAATTTACAATCAAGAGCGATCAGTCATCTAGATCAACCCTTTATCTATGTTAAACTGCCCAAAACATTGAGTAAGAGCACTTAATTGCAAAATTGTTAAATTACTTGTTGAGTGGTAGCCCACCTTCATTCAGGAAGAATGTCTAATGGTGAGAGATACATGACCGGTCCAGATGGCTAAGGAATGTGGCATATCATTATCAATGAGCAATGTGTAGGGCTGCTGGTAGGTTGGCTAACCAAAATACGTTAGAATTCTTCTCCCATTTTGGTGGGTAACTATCCTATAGACCTTCATTTTTAACCAACAATATTCTTATCCTCAAGTTAAGGAACCAATTCCCACAATTGAGTTTTGACCAGACCTTTATACTTGGTTGGCATAGTTTCCCATTTATGGCGGAAGCTGCTTGTTGTGTTTTTAGTTTCATAATAGACCGTGTGAAATGCTTGTCCAAAATAATGCATTTATGGTTTGTTTTTGCTATGAGCATTTTCACTTTGTGACTTTGATTTGTAGCCCTCTCTTCATTGAGTGGTATTAGATATTTTGTTTTGTGTGACTCTAATTGTAGCCTCGTGTTACTTTTTTAGCTTGATTATAAGTAGAAAGGTCTATGCTAGTGTTGACCTTGGTGAGATGAGCCCATGTCGTAGGTAAATGTTGACGAGGACCAAGTTCACCTTTAGGAAGGAAATTGGTAGAGTTTGAAAGAGTAGATAAAACCCATTTGGGCCTTTATGGATTAGACAGAGGAATATTCAACATTATTGAGTTGCATAGCAGCCATAGCTACATGAGCATTAAGAGGTGTAATCATTATAGAAGAAGAGACTTCAGGTGAGTTAGCAAAAGTCTCACCATCGCTGTCCATTTGACTTGTCATTGTAGATAGAGTGCTTGAGGAAACACTCATAGGAAGAGAATTATCATTAGAGTGTGGAGGAGAGAGATTCACTGAAAGTGTCTACAACACATCTAGTAAAGTAATGGGAAAGATCTTGGCAAATTGTAAGAAGGGACTTCATCAAATGCCACTTTGTTTTGTCACATGACCTGTGGGAAGGAAATTGGTAGAATTTGAAAGAGTAGATAAAAGTCATTTGGGCCTTCTTGGATTAGATGGAGGAATATCTTCAACATTTTGAGTTGCACAACTACAAGAGTATTAGGAGGTGCAATCATTATAAAATAAGACTTAGGGCGAATTAGTAAGAGTCCCAACATCAATGTCCATTTGAATAGTCATCGTAGAAAGGGTGCTTAAGGAAACACTCATAGGAAGAGAATTATCATTAGAGTGTGGAGAAGAGAGATTCGTTGAAAATATTTGCAAAACATTTAGTAAAGTAATGGGAAAGATCTTGGCAGTGTGTAAGAAACAACTTCATCAAATGCCACATCCGTTCCTTCTATCACTTGATTAGTGAAGGGATCATATAGACGACATGCTTTTGAAATTTTTTGTGTAACCTACTAGAAATTATGGTGACTTTTGGGTCCCTATTTGGTTCACTTTGCCTTGGTACTATGGGCCCATGCTCTTGATCCAAAATGCCCAAATGTAAAACTAAGGGTTTAGCAATTTACCATTTCTCATATGGGATCAAACCGCGAATTGCACGAGTGGGATTTTAGTTGAGTGTGAGCTACATAGACAACTGCTTCTCTCTAGAATTAAGGCTCCATTTTCTTACCTTGAAGCATACTTCGAGCCATTTTTAGAATAGCTTTATTCTTTCAGGCAACTACTTTGCCTTCCTATGAAAGTGTTCCATGCCAAGAGATCTCATGATCTTCGAGAAATGTTTGGAAAGCACTACTAGTATAAACTTCTCCACAAACAATCCTAAGATATTGATATTTGTTTCAATTTCCTTCGCTAATAGTTAGAAATCCTTGAACTTTTTAAAATTATCATCCTTGGATTGAACAATATATACCCATGTGAGATGAGAAAAATCATCAATGAAAGTAAGGAATTATGTAACTTAACTCCCCCCAGAGATTGAGCGGTCATGGGCCCATAAATGTCACCATAAATGAGACACATGTCTTGCTTTAAGAAAAGGAGTATTGATGATATCCCTAATATACATCCTTCACAAACACCATTAGGTGTTTCAATTTGTGGAAGGTTTGAAACCATCTATAAATGACTCATAAGTTGCAAGGACCCAAAGGCTGTATGACCCAAACAATGTGCCACAACCTACTAGTATCCTCAGCATTTGCCATCATAGTAATAAATCCTTTCCATGTTGAAGGAGAACTAGGCTCCCCCAAATTGTACATGTGGTTGAGTTCATCATAATATCTAGAGGTCACCACTTTTAAAACGATTGTCAATGTAAATAGAGTGAAGATTGGGCCCTAATCCTTGAACATGAAGGAATTCCTTAATTTTGGTAGTGTCAACTAGAGCATAACCGCATCCTGAAATGAGCAGAGTTATCACCATTAATCACTTTCTTGCCACTGTGGTGATGTTGCTAATCAAATAGAAGGTTTTGGTGTTTCATATGCCTAGTAGCTATAGTGGTGGAAATCCATTCCTATGAACTAGAGGACCAATATGGAGAGTGCTGTTAGATTTCCTTAAAACCCAGTAAACTAATTTCTAATTTTCTAAGTGAAAAAACCCATAAATATAAACAACTTATATTTTGGAAACTTAAATCACAAAAACACTAAGTTTTCTAACATGCACACCATAAAACACAAGATATACCCAAGAAACCCCAACTTTGGGGAAAATTTGCAACACTGTGTGTTTTTATTATTGTTCTGTAGTAAAAGATTTTCTTTTGAGAATTACAACAAGGGAGAAACTTCCCAGTTTATCACAAGAAAAACACTCATCCACTCTCTAGCTAAATCGATTCCCTTCTTGCACACTAGATCTGCAAAACTCCTACAAAGATCAACAATCCGACCCACACATGCGAGCATACTTCCTCTCTCCTTCGCGCATGTGCGAATAGACCTTTGTGCTAGGTTGTGAAGGCTCGACCCTCACTTGATTTCTTCTGATCGGGTACTGAGTCCTGCGATTTGCTGAAACCTTCGCGTTTCCTTTGCTACTCTCACACACTTGCTTGTGCTCAACTGACTTGCCACCAACACGCTTTATCTCCTCTTATAACTTCGACCTCAACCCTAATCTCCTTCTCAATGACTGAGATTAAATTGTGATCAATGAATGAGATTAAATCATAGGTGAACTTAGGAAAATTTACTTTTTCTTAAGTCTAACTTTAGAAAATAGTTAAATAAATTAATATTATGATAAATTGGCAGTGTTATGTGTTCTTTTGCTAGTCTTAACACTTAGATAAGTAGAGCACTTCTTCTCTACTCCAATCAACACTCCCTCTTAAAGAGAAGGTGTTATGCACTACACCCAACTTCTCTCTAAGGTATACAAATCTGGTCCTTGGCAAAGCCTTGTTCCGATTGTTTGTTGTATGCTCCTCTGTTGGTATGTGCTTTAGTGAAATGATACCTCTTTGAACAATATCTCTGATGTGGTGATAACATATGTGTACTTAGAGCGATCATGAAACACTGGATTCTCAAAGAGCTTGATGCAACTTTGATTGTCACAATGTATCACTATAGGCTCCAACTTTGTCTTGAACAAACCCACGAGAAGCTTCCTCAACCAAATAGCTTCGCACCCTGACAAACTGGAAGCCATGTACTCTACCTCGATTGAGCTCAATGAGACTCATCTCTGCTTCCCACTAAACCAACAAACAACTGTTAATCCAACAATGAATGCGCATCCCAATGTTCTCTTCCTGTCTGTGAAACTCCCTACCCAATTTGTGAAGTCCTCAAACCTCAACTCCTCAACTTTTCTATACCACAATCCATGTTATATATTCCCCTAAGATATCTCAACATGTGCTTTGTAGCAACCCAATGTGCTTTAGGATCGATAAAAAATTGGCTCAAAGAGTCAACTACAAAACATATGTTTGGCCGCGTGTTCACCAAATACATCAGCGACCCAATCATCTGCCGGTAAAGTGTGGGATTTATTCACTCTGATCTGGATGTATCCACCTTCGTCCAATTTGTGAGTAGAGGCGTGGTCATGAGCCTGTAATCCTACATGTAAAATCTCCTCATAATTTGCAAAGCGTACTTGCCCTGTCCCATGAAGATCTCGCCATAACCCTACCAATCCTCTAGCCCAAGGAAATGGTGCATCAACCCCATATCCTTCATCTCAAACTCACCTGCAAGATCTCTCTTACACTCTAGGATGAGCTTATTTGTGCTTGCCAAAATTAGGTCGTCCACATATAACACTAGAATAAGCAGCTCACCTCCAACAACAATGTAGTAAAGGTTAGGGTTGTTGGAGAATGTAACTAGTGTCAATCTTCATAATTGTATTTGAGTCGTAAGAAAGAAAATTAATTTTTTTTTATTAACAAATTGACTTATTAGAGCATGGGTTTCATGCTTGGGTCAATTGTTTATAGCTCAAAGCCTCCATTGCAGGTTTCTAGGGTTTATGTCAAGTGTCCTTGTCAATGTCATATTGTGAAAGACCCTTCTTGGAATTTATTTGTCAGGAAATAAATTTATTTTAATGTAAAATAGGTCAATTAGGCCTCCTCCACCAAGTCGCCCTCAAATTGGACAAGTTGGCCTAACTGAGGGGCAAAATCACCTATATAAAGGCAACAACTCAACCTTATTTGGAGCATCATCTCATCAAGTTTGATCTGCAACTTCTAGGCAAGAAAAAGGTGCGAAATTCAAGGGACAAGAAGGAAAAGTATAGCGAAGAAGAAGGAGGTCATTATCTTGCAAAAGAAATCGGAATTTTTGTCTCCTATCCCACAAGTGCGAAGTTTTGTTGTGTTGTAGGGGGTTGAAATTTTGCAAAAGCTGGGAGGCCAAAAATATGAAGTTGGGCTGAAATTCTAGTGAAGTTGGGGCTTCAATCTCTGGGTTTGATGCTAGGCCAAAGCTGCCGGGCAAGAAGAGACCACTGAAGAGTACTGAATTTAATTGGAAGGTTGACTTGGTGGAGGAAGGTCTGTTGGTCTAGGGTCTTGGTCTATCTCATCTTGATTTCGAATCTACTGAAGGAAGAGTTTTGACTGGGTTTTCCCCTATAAGGGGTTTTAGCCCTGGCTAAGTGCCTACATCTGGTGTCTTTGATCTTCGTGTTTTGCTTTTGGTAATTGCTTGATGAAACAAAGAGAAAAGAAGAATATAAGAAAGTTAATAATAACTTAAAGATATCACAAGTAATTATCAACAAAAGAAAATCTTTTTGCTTTTTTGATTTTCTAACAAGGCCTCGCTTCACTCTTGGTGAAGCCCAATCCCTTAAGGTAATTGTCTATTTGAGCATACCATGCCCGTGGAACTTGCTTGAGCTTATATAAAGCTCTCTTGAGTCTGCATACTTGTGTATCTCTGTTGCGTGTCTCAAATCCCTCCAGTTGCTCAATGTAAATCTCCTCCTAAACAACCCCATTGAGGAAGGTTGTCTTCATGTCCATATGGTGGATCTTCCACCTAATCTGTGCTGCAATAACTGCAACCGCCTTGACAGGCTAATACTTGGCAATCGGGGCAAAGGTCTCGTCATAGTCAATTCCCTCTATCTATGAAAACTCTTTGTCCCCAAATCTTGCCTTATACTTCTCAATACTCCCATCAATTCCATGCTTGATCTTGTAGACCCAACGTGAGCCTACCACAAATTTTCCCTCTGGCCTCAACACCACCTCCCATACATCTTCATGATGGATGCAGATTCCTCCATCATGGCATATCTCCACACTTGAGTCGTTGTCTCCTGATAACTGGAAGGCTTGACATCTATCAACTTGGTCATAAGTGTCATGTGATCTCGTGTACCTTTGTGGTTGGCTACTTTGTCGAATTGAAGTACTTGGAGCACCAACTTGCTTTTGTGTGTCCTGAATTAGATGAGTTGCCCATGTCGCTGGCCTTCTCCCTGTTTTGGGCTCTACTCGCTCTTCCATCTGTGTGTCCTTCTCGTCCTGCTCTTGCCCACTCACAACTGTGGTCTGATGTACTCGTTGAGCTTCTTGCTTGGTAGCCTGTTGCTCCTCCTCCTACATAGTAGCCTGCTCACGCACTAAGGACTTTCTCAAATCCCTATCCTCCTCAAACTTCACATCTCTCCTAATGATTGTCTTTTGTGTGTTGAAATGTACACCTTGTACGCCTTAGATGTCTCATTGTAGCCCACGAAGATGCCTTTCTTTGTTGTGGGCTCCAACTTCTTCCTTTTCTCCTCTGGTACATGGCAATATACAAGGCTACCAAATATGCGGAAATTAGACACATCCGGTTTCTTCCTTGTAAACACCTCCTCTGGTGTAACTCACTCGAACACTCTGTGTGGGCTTCAGTTTTGTAAGAAATTGCTATATTGCATGCCTCAGACAAAAGGAACTTGGGAAACTCCTGATCATGCTACATGGCTTTGGCCATTCCAGCTGTAGTCCTGTACTTGTGCTCTGCCACCTTGGCACACAACTCCTTAAAGGTGTTTGAGCTATACTCTCCACCATTGTCCGACCTCAACGCTTTGATCTTCTTGCTAGTCTGGTTCTCAACCAATGCCTTAAATTCCAGAAACTTTGAGAAGACCTCATCCTTCTTCATGAAAAATATCCAGGTCTTCCTCGAGTGATCATCTATGAAGGTGACATAGTGCTTGTACCCACTAAAGGATACTGTAGAGAAAGGACCACATATATATGAATGACCAAGGTCCAACCCACTAAGGGATATTGTAGAGAAAGGACCACATACATCTGAATGACCAAGGTCCAAGATGTCCTTGGCGCTGTTGTCTCTGCTAGGAAAAGATGACTTGGCATACTTGCCAAGTGTGCAACCTTTGCACACCTCATGTTGATCCATGCTGCATTGTGGCAACCCTGTTGCTATCTCCTTAAAGAAGCTTCAACGCTCCATGGTGCAAATGTCCCATGCTCCTATACCACAACTCTCCAAGCTCGCTTCTTGAGTCATGATCACCTCTACTAGTCAATGTCGCGACTGTCTCAAACTGTAATATGTGTAGTCACTTGTGCCTAACCCTGATCTGCTTCGCCACCTTGGAGTCTAAGGGTTTTATAAAAACTCTACTGTGTCTAAAGGTCACCTCATACCCCTTACCCTTCAATATTGAAATTGAAATGAGATTCTTCTTGAGCCTCGACATGTAAATAAATCTCTGAGATATAGAGGGTTTCTAGACTCCCTGTCAAAACGAACTGTACCAGTACCCTCGACTCGATACTTCCCATCGTTTCCCATCTCGATATCGAACTGCATTTCCTTCTTTGACAATTCGCTGAAATGCTGCTTATTTCCCATCATATGGCAAGACACATCGCTGTTCATATAGAATAAATTAGTAGACGCTGAACTTGTCATATAGGCAATGAGTGAGAACTCAAAATGAGAGGAAAACTCATCTATGTCTGCAGAGGTTGCTACTTGGTCCTTCTTGGACGCTTTCTTCCTCTTGGGGCATTTATTAGCATAATGCACAAACTAGTGGCACGAAAAACACTTGATCTTGTTGAGATCCTTTTTCTTCTTCTCACCCTTAGAACTCGATTCTCCACCACCATTGCTCTTTTTGCTCTTGGACTTGGTCCTTTTGTTGGCTAGTGAAATTTTCTTCATCTTCCTCGCTTTTAACACGAGATCCAACTTGAGTTTGTCTGCGAATCTCCTCTTGGACTTAGTCACCCCACAAGCTCTCCCAATCTGGAAAGTGTTCTTAGGCACATATTTCTATTTGTGAAGGCTTGCCACGAGTTGGTGAAATCCAATAGAGCAAAATTTACTAGATCCCTATCTGAAACTATCTTACCCACACCAACCAACTCTTCCTTTACGTTGGAAAACTCGGTGAGGTAAGAAACCACCAAATTTGACTTGGACATTTTAATGCTCTTGAGCTTGTCCTTCAGCACTAGTTTTCTGGCCATGCTCGAACCTTGATAGAGACCAATGATGGTAGTCCACATTTCTTTGGCTTTATTCTACCCAATTAGGTGAGGGATAATGTGATCTTTGACTCCCTCCAAGATAATCCTTCTTGCCCTAGCATCCATCTTATTATGTTGAGCCAATTGCTAAGGATTTGTTCGTGTGGCTTGGACATTATCAACAAATTCCCAAACTCCTTATTCCTCCAACACCACTTCTATCCTTTTACACCATGAATAGAAGTTGGACACACCTTCTAATCTGTCTTCAAATCTGAGACCCTGATATGCCATACTGTCAAAAACAAATTGCTGAATTCAAATCTCATTGATGGAATCAATATGCATTGCTCATAACCCTAACAACCAAATTGATCTAATAATGTGCTCCCTCTGAATCACAAAAATTGCTCCTGAAGATAAAATCTATGCTTGCTCTTCAATCACAAATGAGCTCTAATACCATGTTAGATTTCCTTAAAACCCAGTAAACTGATTTGTAATTTTCTAAGTGTACAAACCCAAAAATATAAACAACTGCTATTTTGGAAACTTAAATCACAAATACACTAAGTTTTCGAACATGCACAACAAAAAATAAATCAGAAGACAAACAAATCAACCATAGAATGTGAAAATTCCTACACTTAAGGAACCCCTATTGCAGCAAATCTGAATCTACTTCACCTACTTGATTGTTTATCATACATTATCAAGTTATTCTTCTGAATACTGAAGCAAATTACTTCTGCAGCCTACACTAATTAACTATTTGATTTCATGAAACAGAAAATAGAGCAAAAAACAAGATACATAGGACACTTATTTTTGGACACAATAGTCCCTGGAAAAACCCAATGCGGGAAAACCGGTACAGCAACTCAGAGGGATTATTATTATGCAGGAGAAACATCTGAATACAAATCTAGGATGCTCATCTAGCAATCCTTTTACAGAGAAAAATACTGGCAGAAAATCTGAGTGAGTTTTACCTCGCTTCACCCTGCAAAATTCCGGCTGATCTGACACAAGACTGGCTAACCCCGGCTATTTCTGCTATCAGCCTTTCAGGTTCTGCATCAGCCCTACGTCACCTCTTTTGCCCTCCGCGTTAGCTATCTCAGTTGTTCCGACAGTTCCCAACAGTTCTCGTTGTTCCCGACAATTTTGGATTTTGCGTGACATACAACTTTTCTGCTATGCGCTGGCCCTTTTGGCTCTGCATCAGGGCTGCGTGGGCCCAGTCTGGTCCAACGTTAGCTCTCCTGGCTACTGCGTTGCCTCTCTACAAGCTCTCTCCGCCTCTCTGTCAGTATTCTCCAGAAATTCGTCCTTTTGGGTTCTCACTATCCCTTTGCTGCTGAATGATCACTTAGTTCGAATTTCTCGGCTTCCTAGCGCCAAAATTCGAACTCCCGATCAATTCTCTCTCACTGTGTGTTTTTCCAAATGAACCCCAAGCCTCCATTTTATGCTTTTCCTGTTGAGTCTTCAACGGTCGAGATTAAGTCTCTAATCAATGGCTAAGATTAAAACATGACTTGATCCACCTTCTAGATCATTCTCACCCATTTTTGATTAATACCCATTAATATTTTAATTTTCCTAAGTTTAGACTTAGGAACCCCATTAAAAATATTAATTATTTTAATTAAATACAATCCAGGTGGAATTTCACCAAACTGTTTCTGGGTTCTTTAGAACTCATGTGCCTTAGCCTCTCCACCAATTTTCAAGGCTAGAGCACTTCCGATGCTACCAAAAACTAACACTCCCTCTTAGCGAGGAAAATGCTCTAGCAACAATATCCAATTGCATGCTGCTCTTTTTCTGAAGCACCTCCTTTCTGCATTGCTGCTGCCACCAACACTGTGTTGTTGTTGCTACTGTATTGCTGCCCATGACATTGCCACTGCTGCATCTGTACTTCAACGCCCTCTCAAACATTGCATCTGCTATGCTGCTAGCGCTGCCACTACTAACACTGCATCCGTACTACAACTCAGTTGCTGAGAGAAGAAACTGAAAAACATCCAAAATTAGTTGAACTTAAGTGTGTTCAACATAATACAATGAATGTTGGAATTTGACTGCTGCTGATTCTGACTCTCTGAATCTTTTGCGCTGCTGTTGACTCCTGCACTGTGCCAATTGCACTGCTGCCAACCTTGCTTTGCGCTGATCAATCTCTGGTCCCCAGCTACTGCATCTGTCTTCCAAACAACCATTCGACACTAAGTTCATCTCGCTACTTCTGAATCTTGGGCTTCCGTAGCAAGGAATTGATCCAAGAGGTGGATTCGTCAAGGATCTGCCCACATGTAGTCCTCCCGACTACAACTCAATATCGCCCCATCTCCCTCTTGGAGATGTGTGGGCACTCATGGCAAACTCATGCTCGTCAATCTTTGCTGAAGCAGCCCTAGGATCATGTTTCTCATCCTTGTCCTTTTTCTTCAAAGGACAGTGGGATGCATAGTGGCCCTTCTCGCCACAACGGAAACATTTCACCTTCGAAATGTCCTCCTTTCGCTTCCACTTCTGCTGTTCCTTCGATGCTAGAGCTGTGTTTTCCTTCTTCTCCTTCGTCTTTGTGCCACTCCCACTGCTGCCACTGAGGTTGACCTTCACTAGGCCCCTCCTTAACTCCTCTTGTTAAAGAGTCGCCCACATCTCCTCCCATGAAGGTAGTTTTTCTTTGCCCAATATGCTTTGGACGGGAACTTTCCGTTCATATGAGACTCCATTTAGGGCTATCCTCACCATCGCGATTGGCTGAGGAGTGGACACACTGCGGCAAGCTGGTCTCTAGTGTCCTGGAGACGTTGAAGATAGAGGTTCACCCCTTCTCCTTTTTGCATCAAAGTCCGCTGCAACTTCTGCTCTAAATACATCTTCCGCTGTTAGGAAGGGCCTTCATATAGAGAAGACAAGGCTTCCCACATCTCTCGGGCTGTATTCTTGCCCTGTAAGTGTGAGACCACATGATCTCGAACTCCATCGAGAATGAGCCTCTTTGCTTTCCCCTGCTCGGCCTTGTACTTCTTCTTTTGATCGTTGTCAGCAGAAACAACTGCAACACTATTGACGTAGGACTCGACATCATATTCCTCCAAAATAGCTAAGATTCTGGTCTTCCATATGACATAGTTGGAAGCACCTTCCAACCTATCTTGATCTCTGAGCCCATGCGATGCCATCTCACCCAACTGTCGAACTGACTCCTCTAGTCACTGCTTAGCATTGCTTAGCTGCTCAACAAGTGAGAAATTCAATCTTTCTTGTGGAAAGTTCTCTGAGGAGAAAATTCCCCTTCTATGTGTCTTCGTTATTTTCCAGCGGATTTTTGCCCCGATAGAAACTACGCCCTTCAAGCACTGCATTGAAGCTCTACGTCACTCCCTCTGCCTCTGCAAACTCACGAACTGGAAATCGTACCTTTTTGTCGTCTCACTCAGAGATAGATTTCCTCCGATCTGCTTCCCGACAAGGATTGCGCAATCCCTTCAAGGGAATTCGAATTTTTGCCAAGTGCAACTTTTGGCCTCACTGCTCAGCACTGGATCTGCTCTTCCTGTTTCAAAATCAATGTTCTAATACCATGTGAAAATTCTTACACTGAAGGAACCCCTACTGCATCAAATCTAAATCTACTTCACCTACTTGATTGTTTAACATATACATTATCAAGTTATTTTTCTGAATACTGAAGCAAATTACTTCTGTAGCCTACACTAATTAAATATTTGATCTCATGAAGCAAAAAATAGAGCAAAGAACAAGATACATAGGACACATATTTTTGGACACAATAGTCCCCGGAAAAACCTAATGCGGGAAAACCGGTGCAGCAGCTCTGAGGGTTTATTATTATGCAGGAGAAATATTTGAATACAAATCTAGGATGCTCATCTAGCAACCCTTTATAGAGAAAAATATTGGTGGAAAATCTGAGTGAGTTTTACCTCACTTCACTCGATAGAATTTCGGTTGATTCGACACAAGATTGGCTAACCCCAATTATTTTTGTGCTGGCTCTGCATAGGTTTTGCGTCATGTCTTCTGCTCTTTGCGTTAGCTATCCCGGCTTTTCTAGCAGTGCTAGTTGTTCTCGACAGTTTCGGATTCTGCATGACAGGCAACTTTTCTGCTATGCGCTGGCCCTTCTGGCTCTGCGTCAGGGCTGCGTGGGCCCAAACTAGCCCAGCGTCAGCTTTCTCTGCTACTGTGTTGCCTCTCTGCAAGCTCTTTCCGCTTCTTTGTCAGTATTCTCCAGAAAGTCCGTCTAGATTCTCATTGCTCCTCTACTGTTGAATGATCACTTAGTTCAAATTTCTCTGCTTCCTAGCCCCAGAAATGGAACTCTAGATCAATTCTCTCTCACTGTGTGTTTCCAAATGAACCCCAAGCCTCCATTTTATACTTTCCCTGTTGAGTGTACAACAGTCGAGATTAAGTCTCTAATCAATGGCTAAGATTAAAACATGACTTGATCCGCCTTCTAGATCATTCTCACCCATATTTTGATTAATACCCATTAATATTTTAATTTTCCTAAGTTTAGACTTAGGTACCCCATTAAAAATATTAATTATTTTAATAAAATACAATCTGGGTGGAATTTCACCAAACGGTTTCTGAGTTCTTTAGAACTCATGTGCTTTAGCCTTTCCACCAATTTTCAAGGCTAGAGCACTTTTGATGCTACCAAAAATTAACATAGAACACAAGATATACCCAATAAACCCCAATTCTGGGGAAAACCTACAATGTTGTGTGTTTTTATTATTGTTCTACAACGGAAGATTTTCTTATGCGAATTGCAACAAGGGAGAAAATCCTAGTTTATCATAAGAAAAATACTCATCCACTCTTCAGTGACATCGATTCCCTTCTAGCACACTAGATCAACGAAACTCCTATGCAAATCAACAATTTGACTTGCACATGTGAGCACACTTCCTCTCTCGCACGCACATTTTAATAAACCTTTTCTCTAGGTTGTTGTTGAAGTGTAATATTATTCCTCAATCTCTTTCCTTTTTCTTTAATAGTTACTTACACTTTTGACTTGATGTCATCTATGTTTAGGGGTTCTTTAACCTTTTTGTGGTCCCTTTATCTATAGTTCAATTTTTCTTCAATTTGACTCCTCTTCTCTTCTTGTAAGTTCTTAGCCTCTTTTAGTTGTGTTTAACTGTGGTTTCATAGTTTGGATATCTCTTTATCCTTTTTTGCAATTTCATCTTTTAACTAATTTTTTCCCTTCTATTACCTTTTTTCTTTTTATTAAGATCTTGCAATTTGGATACTTCTTTTTCTTCTCAATTTTCTTCATGCACTCAATTTTTCTCCCATTTAATATTTTCTGAAGAACTTCCCATGATCCTTATAGTCAATCTACATTTCTTTCAATTAATCATCTATTTAGGAATACATTTTCAAATTCATTGCTTGTAAGATCTTTCATCTTTCTTTTGTAAAGAGTGTTCCATTGTCTCAAAATTTCCCATGTTAGGTTAAGGGGTGTGCTATTTGTTACCTCTTGTATACCATGAGGATTATCCCAGCGTGAAGACCATGCCCAATGATGTCGCATTTGGGAATTTTGGCTTTGGAGTCCAAGGTTTGATGCATATTTTCTTATGGATTGTCATATTTTGTTACCATCAACTTCTCACGTTTTCAAGGCTTGCATCTTGTACATGAGGAGTTTGATAGTGTTGGTTACATTCACAACATTTTTTGGCTCAACATATGCACTATTGATTAAGCCCTAGCACATTCATGGAAGGAAGACCTATCAACTAAGGGTTTTCCTCAATAATATGGGTTGATCAATTGCAGGGCTGTGGGGGAGCCCCCCCCCCCTCCCCCTGAATCTGCTCCCGATATATTTTTTTTTTTCGCTCCCTGACTTTCTTCACAATTTCGTTTTTTCACAAAGATGTTCCAAACACAATTTTTTTCAGAGAAATAAGAATTTTTGAGTGGGACAGTGTAATATTCAAGCCTGCGGCCCTAGTATTGATATGCATTTCATGGTAATGTTAAATTCTTAATTTTTTAACATTACCATGAAATGGCTGAAGATGTTTGAGAGTGGTCCCAACCTCATTGGATTTCATATGGAGAAAGTAGAATTTTAGATCTCACTCAAAATCCAGCTGACTTATCAGTTTTGCAGGATTTCAGGATTGGGGGGATTGCAATGTTTCTATTGGATTTTGTCATGTACTAAGGTATGGAACTTGTATTTAATCACGGGCATCAAGCCCCCAATGTACCTTGATGTTAGTGACATTGGTTGTTGAACTCCTCTATCACGACCCTACTAAAAATGTACCCATCACTACAAAATCTTGACTTGACATGCTATGTTTTTTCTATCTTATGTTAATGCTTAGAGGGTGATAGTAATGACAAAGATCCGAAGATAGGCAATGAGCTTGATGATATGTAGGTATTTGTTGTAGCATGATTTTTTTGGATGCTAGAGGCCATCTAGAGCCTATTTGTTGATGTATTTTCGGTTCAAAGATGGATTGCACTCGATGCTATTTTGGTTATGTGCACCCTTACATGCTATATAAATGAGAACTTGTAATTTGTGGCCCTGTGGTTAATGAAGATTATAACTACTAGATGAATGATGTTATTTGGTTTAAACCATGTTTTTATCTTTTCTATCACCAATTCATCATTCTACATGCTTTTGTTGACTTATATGCATCAAAATATATAAAAATATATATTATATAAAATTCCCTCTCAAAATCACTCATGACCTAGGAGCTTTTGAAAATGTTGCTCCTCGCTTCCGCTCCCCGCTCTGGCTCCCAAGCAGCCATGATCAACTGCTCCTTAATATGTGCATTGTTGGTTCGTTGTGCTTACATTGTTTCCCTAGGTTCCATGGCATGCTATTGTTCATTGCTTGATGTAACACTGCTTGAGATTGTTTATTTCAGATCTGTGATTATTTGTTGAGACAGTAAATATGTAATCGGGTTTAAAGAAATTAACATGGTATCAGAGTAGTAGTCTTTGAATATGAAGCCCAGATATTTGACACATGTCTCAAGACAAAGAATTAGAGTTCAACGTTTCAATCTCTTCTAGGGTAATTCTACAATGACTACTTGTGTTTGATATGAGGACAGGATTGAGGGTTCTCCTAACTATTTGCAATCGAAGGTTTGAATCTTAGTTGTTCTAAAGGAGAACAAGCTCTGTAATTTCGTTATACAACAATGGTGCTGCCAAGCTCAGATCCAATTGCTCTTGATCTGCATGAGGTCAAGGAGGCCAAGGCACAAAAGATTATTATTGATGGGGTCAAAGATCATTTAATACCCCATCTGTCAGCGAAGGATACTATGAAGAAGATGTGGAATATACTCACAACGCTGTACCAGAGCGACTGTAAGAGTTGTAATATGGTGTTGAGGGATAACTTGCATACCATAAAAATGTCCAAGGGGGAAAGCATGACATCTTACTTGACTAGGATAATGCAATTGAGAGATCAGATGGCAACTGATGGGGACATGATTCCAGAGATTGAGTTGGTGCCTTTTGACTTGAATCGTTTTATGAAACAATGGGGGTTGTTTGTAAATGTATTTTTGGCCGAGAGCACCTGCTCTCTTGTGAGAGGATGTGGGATGACTTCATCCAAGAAGAGATTTGAGAGGGTGCCCAACATGCAGATTAGAAAAATAAATTCAAAGAAAAGGAGAACCTTGCCCTAGCAAGCAAGGGTAAATCTAAGGCCAAGAAAGGGCCGAGTAATGGATCTACATCCAAGGGTGAGAAGAAGAAGGATCCAAGCAAAGGTTAAATGTCTTGCATACCATCGGCTAGGACATTATGTTAGCCAATGCCCTAATAAGAAGGGCAAGCAAAAGAAGCAGGTTGTTGCTATTGCAGAGGTGGATGAATTTGCAGCACGGTTCGACAATGAATTTTCACTCATTGCATGTCTCTCCAGCACAGTTGCCACTAGCGTGTGGTAAGTTGACAGTGGGGCTTCTTACCACATGATGGGAGTCAAAGAGTATTTCACCAGTTTGAAGGAGTTGGATTTCTACATAGAGCTTGGAGACAATGCCAAGTACCATCTTGCTAGTATTGACACGGTCAAGTTTCAGAGGAAGTCCAACCAATCCTTGTTGGTGGCAGATGTGTTGTATGTTTTGGATATGACAAAGAACCTGATCTTAGTTGCTACCTTGGAGAACAAGGGTTACATCGTGACCTTTGAGGAAGGTAAAGTGTATATTCAACCACCAAGACAACGAAAGTGATAGGGGTTAGGAAGGGAAACTTGTTTTGATTATAGTTTGAGCCAACACATTCATTAGTGCGCTATGGCGGAGCGCTGGGGGAGTTATGACATAGGAGGATAACGCATCCTCATTATGGAGCACTTAATGTGCTTAGGGAGATAATGACGGGTTTGCTAGAATTGAAGGTCGATCAATAAGAGTTGTACAAGGGTTGCTCATTGGGTAAATATGCCAATACCAATTTTCCGAACAATGACACTGGGTCCAAAGGGATTTTAAATCTAGTACACTCAGACGGGTGTGGGCCCATGTCAATAGTATCCTTGAGTGGGTACTAGTATTATGTGATCTTCATTGATGACTTCTTCAGGAAATCCTGGATCCATTTTATGAGAAATAAGGACAAGTTTTGCAATAGATTCAAGTAGTTCAAGTCTCTAGTTAAAAATATGACAGGTAGAAAGATCAAGACGTTGAGGTCAGACAATGGAGGCGAGTTCACATCTAATGCCTTCAAGGAATTCTATGCGCAAGAAGGCATCAAGAAGGAGTTGACAGTTCTGTACAATCCTTAGCAGAATGGGGTTATAGAGCGGAAGAACAAGGCTATTGTTGGAGCGGCCAAGGCCATGTTCCATGACCAGGATCTGCGATTGTTTCTATGGGAAAAGGCTTTCAACACTGTTGTATATTTGCATAATAGAAGCCCACACAAGGTGTTGGGTAGATTGACACTAGTGGAATCGTTTACAGGGAATAAACCAAATATGGGGCACACTCTCATCTTTGGGTGTTTTGTGTATTGCCATGTTCCCAACGAGAAAAGGACCAAGTTGGAACTGAGTATAGAGAAAGGTATCCTTGTGGGGAACAACAAGACTTCAAAAGGCTATCGTGTTTACATTCCTGTTGTCAGGGAGATAATAGTGCACAGGGATGTGAAGTTTGAAGAATAGAGGGTTCTTTGGAAGTCTGGTACCATGAGTTCTTCTACAGTTGAGGTTTAGGAGGAGCAGGCACCAAAGGTTGAGTTGGTGCATAATCCTTAGACTACAGTCATGCAAGTTGGTGAGCAGAATGAGTAGGCCGAGTAGAGATATCAGGATGATGAATAGGGGATTCCTTACACCTAGCCTCAGACTCCAAGCACAAGGAGGAAGAAGGCCAAGTGGGCAGAGTGGACATTGAGAGAGGCGCAAGAGTATGTTGGTACTTCAGGATATTCAGTGAGATAGAGCAAGGCTCCTCAACGCTATTCTGGGTATGTGGCGTTGATGAGTGAAGTGATCATAAGACAACCTTCTATGAACTCAGTTAGACAGATCACAAGACAAAAGACAAGACTTGTCCTTCCTCTCCTTTGCTAACTTGGCTCCTTGAGGTCTGCGACCTTCTTCTGAATCTTATTTTGATGAGATTGCACTTATGATGTGTGAGAATGAACTTGAATTCACTTCTACTTATAGTGATCTTAGGTGGTGTCATCCTACACCGAGTGTCATGTCTTATTGATTAAGCTGACTTCAACCAAACACCAAAAACCCCGCTATCATTAGAAATAAATTCACTTTCATTTTTCTTTCGCCACTCCATCAAAGCCTTAGGTGCCCCTTAGCCCATCAAGGGTGCCCCTCATGCTCTCAATGAATAAAATATCAATGTCTCCACTTGGTCATGTGCCCACAAACCACTTTTATGGGTCAACTCCTCAAAAACCGAGTGCCTCAGGGGTTGTGGGAGTACCTCCCAAGCTACACAAATCAACAAACCATGAGATTAGGGTTTGATCTTTTTAATAGGGGGTTCGAGCCAAAGGAAAGTAATATATTGATTTGGCACGAGTTGGGATTCATTGGAGCACAATATTTGGCAGCGACAGTGAGAAGAGGCTAGATGGAGCCAACTAGAGTGAGATCATGGCAAGCAATATCAGTAGACAGGCCAAGTTACATTGGCACGTGTGGGCTGAGTTATCTTGAGCAAGTAGGCTGAGTTTTCTCTTGGGCCATGAGGCCAAGCTTTCCTTGTGCATAGAAGTTCTTCTGTTGGGCTGCACAAGGGCCGAGATCTTTTGCTGTGTATTTGCTGGAGCAAATTCTTGTATGTCTGCTGTAAACATTATTTCTCCTGAAGCTGAACAAGAAGCCCAACAATTGCTGGTTTTCTCCACAATGGGGTTTCTAGGGCATATCTGTGTTATTCTCTGCTGCATGTGACTGGTTTAGTGTACTTTCACTTCTGCTGGTTATCTGGTTAAAATATAAAGGGGAAAACCAGATGAACTTGATGGATTGCTGATAGATATCCTAGGTAATTGACATATTGTTATATTCCTATGGTGGGAGAAGGTTTGGGGAGGGGGCATTGAGGAAGTACCTATAAGGAGGGAGCCATTTAGTCGAGATATTGATAGACGAAGGAAACAAAGTTACCTTAGAGGACCAACACCACCTTTGTATAGAGAGAACATCAAAAGCATTCTTGTACTCATCCCGACAGTCTCCTTCCACAGGTCAAAGCCGGAAATTTTACTGCTCCAACCACAGGTCAAAGCCGGAAATTTTACTGCTCCAACCACAAGTGACAAACACTATGTTTATTGCTTAAAACTCTACTCATCCTATTGTTGACTTGTAGAATGGAGTTTTATGGCAGAGTTGGACACTCTCACTGAAAGGGAGGGAGATCTTTGAGTACGGTGCCAAAAGAGTCAATTTAATCTGATTTGACTAACCATAATGGTTGAAGGAGGGAGGGGAGGGAGATCTTTGAGTATGTTGCCAAAATGGTCACAGTGGAGTGAATATGCATTTTCTAGCCATAATTACTGAAGCTTAATCATTATTTATTTTCAACGAAATCATTGTGTGGAAATCCAAGGGATGCTTCCTTACATCTGTGGATGGCATCTTCAGTAAACCTATTGGTATAGAATAGTGCACATCATCTAGTGGGATTCAAACTAGGCACCTGTCAACACGGAACTAGCCAAACCCGTTGAGCTAAACCCTTGGGCTCAAGGCTTTATATTTATAATATTAATAGATATGTGTTTACTGGGGTTTTTTCTCATATGTAGGAAGTTTCATGTAAAAAAATTGATTGCTAGTATTATAAAATTCTTGTTCATGGTGCTATTTTTGTAACTCTGAAGGCTTTTTACAGGTGCCTATAACATAATGTTTGCCTCCCTAATATTAACATGCTTTAATACTTTTAATTGCGGCAGTAATTTTAAATAAGAATTGTTGGTTGTCAAAAAGTAGGGCAGCATCTTTTTGAAATTGCTTTAGCATCTGTTACATTTTGACTAGGTCCCAGTACTCGGTCTTTGTTTTACAATATTTGTAATTGGTTTGACATTTTATTTTTCCAATTATCTTCAGACGTAAAACATGACCGTTTTATAACTATATTTGAAATTTACAAACATATGAATCATTTAATAGGTTGCTAGGGCTGGAAAGGCCATTTGCCGTATAAATACTTAAATGACCAGAGGCCATGATGAGGTATTGGAAAGACACTAAATTTTATGGATGGAGCTAAGAACAGAGTCTTTGGTTGAATGTTAGAATTTGAATTTCTCAATTGACAATCTTCTGCTACATTTTTAAAATGTTTTCTTTTTGTTAATATGCTAGTACTTAAAATTATTTGGATCTCTTTGTTTAAATCTATATGGAAAAAGGCTATCTATTAGGCATCTCCATTTTGACTTAGAGTCTAGAGTATCTCGAGGCTGAATGCTTTCCCATGCTGTCTAAATGTTTCTTGTCTTGTTATCTTGCAGGTTAGTTTGACAATGAATATCTCAGCTGATTTGCAGTCATTGTTTACATGGAACACAAAACAGGTGACTTCTCACTTTGTTCTATTTAATTTGACAGTGGATGCTAGATTGTTCTTTAGGATGTGGTCTTTTGGATTGTGCTTTCTATGCATGTTACACTATGGTTCTTGCTTCTTCTTTTTTTTTGTTTTTTTGTTTTTTTGTTTTTTTGTTGGTTGTTCTGTTTGTCTTTCCTTTCTCCCAATTTTAGCTCACATGGAAGGACAGAATACAAGCAACCCCCAGGGACTTGCACCCAGAAGTCAATTGTCAGTTTGGAAAAGCTTTAGGTACGGGTAGTGACTGATAAATCCACATTTGTCTCACAATTGTAATCCATGTGGGATTATTTGCAAGACAGCCAATGTAGATACACATGTCAATGAAGGAAGTTTTGTGGAACAAAATCCCATCATAGGCACATGCCCCTATAGTAATAGCTTGTAATTAGGAACATCACAGATAACAACCACAAGCTAGAGATGGGCCCACAAGTCATGAACGAGGGAGGATGCTATCCCATCATCTCAAGGACTTGCACCCCAAATCTAGAGTCTGGATTAGCAAAGATTTTGCTGTAGGTAATGCCTCACAAACCCATAAACAAACATGTGTCACAATTGTTAATAGTTATCCATATGGTATTATTCACATGGTGCACACCCAACAGATACATATGGAATGAAACTGAAGGAATTATTAATGTGGAACAAACTCCCATGATCGGGATATTATATTGTGGTAATCATATTATCAAGATTCAAATATGAATATGAATTTAAATACTCCGCTATACTAAAAGCTTGTGGCTATGAACATCACATAGATAACAAGTACAAGCTAGAGATAGGCCCACAAGTTATGAGTGAGGAAGAATGCCATCCCATCATTTCAAGGATTTGGGGACTTGGGCAACTTGAATAAATGACCCTTCTTTGCTGGTACAAAGTGTATTTGATCCACATTTAGACTTTGTCTAATGAATTCCAGAGCAAACAATCTCATTGGCACAAAAGAAGGAAGCCTGTAAGGGGCAACCTCTGCTCCATACAATATGATCTCAACATAATCTTCAAATTGAAACCAATCTCCTACTTTGACATCTTTACTAAGTTGTAAGAAGGATTGAGCTTTTGGTAAGAGACATGCTGGAACATAACTGTTTATAATGGAATACGTAACTGACATGAAAGAGGCATTGAAATATACAAAACCTCCTTGATTAGGGAGACTTCTTACAGTATCTGTCCAGTCTACTGCTGATTGTTTTCTCTTATGGACATCCATTATGTTCAGGCCTAAATGCATGAATCTTTCCACATGAACATAAAGGAACAGATTACACACTAGTGCTGGAAACCTAAAACAAACAGTAAGATTCAAATTTGACAACTGAGAGTTTATTAATCCTTCCCAGAAAGTTGGAATATCAAGAATAGTTTTAGGCTGCATGACTAAATTGAACATCCCTAGCACAACACGGTCGACCACAGAAGTATCATCCCTTCCCAAAACCCTAGCAATTATTTGTAAAATTGGCTTAACATGCTCATCAAAAGTTTCCATGGGAAACTGAGTTGGTTCAGTAGATAAAAGCTGTCTTGATGGCATAAGATAAAACGATAATTGGGTATAGTCTCTTACAGACAATTTTGAAACTTTGCTACATAGTTTCCTCTGTAAATGAAGTATAATGCTCTGAAGAGGGAAAATATAGAGCTTGCTGAATTAGTAAGGCAGAGACCTGAAAGATAATTTCTCCTGCTGCATTCATTACAAAACATTTTTGGGGATACAGTGAAGAAACCAAGTGATAAACTCAGGGTAAATGTATGTTTGGGGAATTATGGCAGAGAAAGGGTCTGATTTTACTACTGCAGTGTATACAGGGGAATCAATTTTGCCTGCTAGAATGCTTTGGCATAGTACCATCAAATTTAGGGAGCGAACAGGGTCAAAGATATCCCTTTCTGCGTCCATGAGGGGAATATGAGTTGCAGAGCCGGCTAGGGAGACTTTCTTTGACATTTTTAATAAATTGAGTGGGTGAACATAGTGTATAAGTACCTGGGTATTGAATGCTGACATTGGAATCCAAGTGTGATAAGCTGGCAGATGTGGATGTGCTTACAGATGCACAGAAACAAAATAAACAATGTACGTTTTGAGAGTGCAAAACTGGTTTTTATGGGAAAATGAGAAAAGTATGAGGGAAAACGGGATTAAACGTGGAGGTGTGGGTGTACGGAGTGATGTGGTAATAATGATGTGTATGATGTGACGGGGGTGACGTGGTAGCTTGGGATGACATGGTGGTGAGGTGTTGATGGTGAAAAGCAGTCACACTCGCTTGCCATAGACCCTTGGTGGTAACCCTCTACCATTCACGGGAGCACCCATGGTGGTAAGTGGGAACATCCTTGGGTTATCCTGCACTAGATCCTGGCCGTTGATCAAGAGGCAGTGATCCGACGCTGACTTATTTACGGGGGCACCCCCATCTGTATCCTTTGCGCAAGTTGTGATGTCGGGTTTCCTGTATGGGGAAGGCCCGACATCCTTGTTGAAGGGACATGACAAACATTCACAACATTTAACCTTTCATTCCTTTGAATCTTGCCGGGGCCCCAACGAGCACATGCTTAATTAATGCTGCATCATCTCAGTTTAGCATTAACTGACCTTTTATTTTTCAAAAACAAAATCTCACCCTAAATAAACTTTTGATTTTTTCTTTTTTCTTTTATATTTTTTTGTTTTTTGCTAAGTCACCGGATTCGTCCTAAACCCCCTGCGAATCCCGAATTCGGCGAATCCGACACGATTCGGTCCGGATTCGTGTCCAAATCACAGGACATGTCGTGTCCGTTTTGGACATGTCGTGTCCGTTTTGGACACGTCGTGTCCGAGGGCGTGTCGCGATTTTCAGGGGTGTGTCGCGATTTTAGGACACGTGTCCGGTTTCCCGGACTCGCTAAGCTCAGTGCGGGAAAGAAAAGGACGTGTTTGCTCATTAATATTTTCATTTGGCAAGTGATTTGTGCTATTGCAGCAAGGAGTAGAGCATTTTGGTATCTTCATGATCAAGTCTAGGCCCTAGTATTGATATGCTATTCATGGTAATGTTAAATTCTTAAAGTAAAAGTGACATTCTCCTTAATCTTCATTTTCATCCTTTTACTTAAATTTTTAACATTACCATGAAATGACTCAGGATGTTTGAGAGTGGTTCCGGCTTCATTGGATTTCATATGGAGAAAGTAGAATTTTAGATTTCATTCAAGACTTATCATTTTTTCAGGATTTTAGGATTGGGGGATTGCAATGTTTCCATTGAATTTTGTCATGTATTAGGGTATGGAACTCGTATTTAATCAAGAGCACCAAACCAAGAGCTTCTGAATATGTCGCTCCAGCTCCCGTTTTCGCTCCTGCTCCCCGCTTTCGCTCTCGCTCCCAAGTAACACTGTTCCTAATGATATGGATCTGGACACCACTGTTGAGTTGGCATTGGCCAACATGGATCTCAATGATCCAGTGCTAGAGCCTGTTAGATTTGATGACTTAGAGGGTTCAACCTCCATACCAACAGATGTAGAGGCGACTATGGATACAGGGGAGGAGGAGGATTGCAGAGGAGAGCAGTGGGGACCATGATTGATTGGACAGTGGATGCTGGATTGAGCCTTTGAGGCTGTATACCTGTAGTTGTTTTATATTTTTCTATTTCTATTGCCATTTGGCATTGCACCAACACTACCTATGTTAACACATTTTGATTTTGATGACTTAATTGAGAAAACTACAATTGTATCAAGTGTTTTATCTTACTATCTTGTAGTTTGTTAAGTGTGTCTTTCAGTATGGAATTATGAATCATGATTTAAATTTTTAATAGATTATTCATTTATGTGAACCAGTCCACTGACATTTATTTGAATTTGTATTGCATCTGGCATGCTTAATAGCTATAGATGTAAGGGGGATCTATGTTTGAATCAATAAAATTTGTATCATTAATTAAAATTTGTAAGAAATATTGATAATAATCTAATTTTTAATAATATTATTATATTATATTATATTATATTTTTTTTTTTAATAAAAATAATATATAACATGTCCTAACGTGTCTTGTTCCGGGGGGTCAGCGTGTCCGAATCCGACACCACGAATCTCGAATCCTACGTGTCCCGAATCCCCGTGTCAGGTGACTTAGGTTTTTTGAAATATATAATTTTTCTTTCTCATTTTTTGACATAGTGAAAATGAGCTACAACATCTGGGTCCACTTGGGGATAGTGTTTTAGAGCAAAACACTAAGAACCACAGATTATTGCCTTGACTTTGGGCATGGAGTCGTATCATAGCTTAAAACATTACAATGAAAAGCTCACTGAGTACTTACAGTGATCAAACCAATATTTACAATGGAAAACATTTAAAAATGCCCAATGTTGAAAGTAGTGTTACAAACACTGCCCATTGACAGGTAGCTGTAGTAGTTCTCCTTCCAAATTTTCCAGAATGAAAGTATTATTGGCTCTTGCTTCTGCTATTTTGAAAGGTCCAAACCACAGAGGATCGAATTTACCATGCTTACCTCTTTCTTCCCTTCTAACATCCCATGTCAAGACAAGATCTCTAGGCTGAAAGATTATCTCCTTGGCCTTTCTGTCAAAAACAAGTTTCATCTTTTCTTGGCAGCAGATTAGAATTTCAATCACCTACTCTTTATTCTCATTGAGTTCTACTAGCTAGTTAATCCTACGAGTTAATGCATTAGGTTCCTCCTTAGCACTTGAATGGGTGCAACCACTGGTTTAGCTGGTTGCCTAGGAAAAAGAGCTATTGTACCATACACAAACTCAAAGGGTGACTTACTAGTGGACCTTTTGATAGTCACTCTGTTGGCCCAGAAGGCAAACTTTAGCTGAGAATCCCAATTCTTCTTATTATCTGCAATTGCTTTCTTGAGTATTCTTACCAGAGTTTTGTTTGAAGACTTTGCCAACCCATTTCCTTGAGGATAATAGGTGGTAGAATGAGATAGAAAAGAATAACATTGTAATTCTGGCATAAATTAATTAATTTTGCAGATCTGAATACTTGGGCATTGTCTATAACCAACTTCTTGGCACAGCGGAACCTTTCAAAAATATTTACTTCGATGAACTTGATTACCATTGTATCAGTTGCTTCCTTGGCTGGAATTGCTTCCATCCATTTCGTAAAATAATCAGTGGTTGTTAAGATCCACTTGTGTTGTACATCGGAAGGTGGATTTATCTTCCCAATGAAATCTAATCCTCACTGTCTGAGGGGTTCTTCAACAAAGATAGGAATCAATGGTAGAGGTGCCAATTTTTTCTTCTCAGCGAAAATTTGACACTTGTTACAACTTCTAACCAGCCTAAAAACATTTGAACTTTCAAGATTTTATGTGTTGTTACCTTCCAGTTATAATGGCCACCACAAAGACATCTATGATATTCATTAAAAATCTCATCCAGTGTTGCGAAAATTGTGATAAAATCGGAAAATCATGATTTTTTAAGTTTGGTGATATTATCGCCCGATTTTTAAGCTATTTTTTTTCATCATTTGTTCTGAAAAAATCGCGATAACTTGAAAAAATTGTGATTTTTCGTAAAAATCGCGTTTTTTTTGGGAAAAAATCTTTGAAAATATATATTATTATATATATATATATATATATATATTTTTTTTTTTTCCCTCCGATTTTTTGATGAGGAGGACGAGGTGATACAACCTACCCAGGCTACCCTTGTCACCAGTAGAGGACGTGGTCTACCTCCTGTAGCTCCTAGTTCTTCAGCTTCTAGAGCACAACAGAGTCCTCTGCCAACTCCACCGACATCTACATCTAGAGGGGTAGAGGAAATCAATAGTATTAGACTTTAGTTATTTGTTCATTTCATTGTATATGACATTATGACTCATGATATGAGATACATTATTATATTTTTTGTTGATATTTTGAGGCTGAGTTGGGACTCAGGAGTCAGTCCTTACTATTCAGGACATGATTCACTGTTATGTGTGATGTAGCACTAGAAATGATATTACACATCTTATATATTAGTTCTTTTATCACATTTATGTGTCAATGTATTTATTTTATGTTGTAGATGCTTTAGATATTAAAAAAAATTGAAAAAAATGAATATTTTTGTATGTTACGATTTTTTCCCGATTTTTACGATTTTTTCCAATTTTTTCCCCTCGCCGATAATATCCTGATAACAATTACGGCAACATTGATCTCATCTGTTTCCCCCTCTGTTAGATAGCAATAAAACACCAACAAGATCTGTCCAATACAATCGACCATTTGTTATCACATACTTTTGAGCATTCAATCTAAGGGCCTTATATTTTGTTTTGTATAGGGAAGTTGGGCAACTAATAAATGATAAGTAATGAACAACGTTTTTATACTAGTCAGAGCAAAGATATTTATACTGAATTCTGTTACCTTGTTCCTTCTCTTTTCCCTTTTCATCAACTGTCTTTGAGTTAAAAACTTCAACGAGCAAATTAATCCCCATTGCTTGGCGTTTTGCTTTTGTCAGGATCTTTGCTAATCCCTGCCCCTTTATTAATTTTGTTGGTTTGATGTCCATGTCGTATTCTTGAATCTTGGCTATCCATTTTCCCCTTCTGTCCTCACTATGACTTTGAGTTAACACATCTTTAACTGCAGAGTTAGGTACATATGCAGTGATCTGAGATTGCAGAACATATGTCCTAAAAGCTTTCAATGCCTTCACCAAATCATAAGCTTATTTCTCCAAGATGTTATATTTCAACTCAACATCCCTTAACACTGCTGAAAAATGCCACTGGTTGTTCCTCATTGTCCTAATCTCTCTGCAGAAGTACAATTGCAACAACAAAAGGTGAAGCAAAGGAAAAAATTTGGAAAGGCTTTTGATAATATGGATTCACCAAAATTGGAGCTTCTCCAAAAACTTCTTTACTTCGTGTGAAAGATTCTCTTGCAGCTGGGGTCCATTTTACCTCTGCATCTTTCTTTAACATGTCAGTAATTTCCTTCACAAGCTCTGCATAATTGGGAATAAATCTCCTGAAAGTTGATTCTTCCCAAGAAAATCTGAATTTCTTTTTTATTTCTCGATAGAGCTATATTCTTGATTGCTTCTACCCGTTTTGGGTCAATTTCTACCCCTTCCTTGGATACAATATGCCCAAGCAACTTCCCTTCTCTCAAACCAAAGTGAGACTTTTTCGTATCAAGTGATAACCCATATCTTCTACACTTCTGAAAAGTCTGTTGTAGGTGCCTCAAATGATCTTGATTTGATCTAGAAAACGTTGTAATGTTATCTAAATAAATAACCACGAATTTACCTTTTTCTTCCACAAAGGTTGTATCCATAGCCCTCTGAAAGGTTGCACCAACGTTCATCAACTCGAATGGCATTTTTGCATACATGAAAGTCCCCCATGGAGTTGTGAAGGCTATTTTCTTTCATTTGGGTGCACTGCAATTTGGTTATAACCTGAAAAGCCATTGATCATGGATAATCTGGAAGATCCTGTCACTTTCTGTAGGATGTGGTCCATGTTTGGCAGAGGATAATTGTCCTTCAATGATGTTCTATTTAGATTTCTGAAATCTATACACAATCTAATTTCTCCATTTTTCTTCCTCACGGGCACTCGATTAGCTACCCAGTCTGAATGTCTGAGAGGAACAATTATCTTTCCCTGCAATAATTTCTTCACTTCCTTCTCTATTGAAGGCAAAAGCAAAAGTAAAGGATTAATTTGTCTTAACTTTTGATTGTACGACTTTGCCCCTGACTTCAAAGGGATCTTATGTTGAATGATGTCTGTATTATAAGTTTTGATGTCTTCATAAGACCATGCAAAAACATCAACATATTTTTTGAACAAATCCACATATTTGTGCTTAGAATTTTGAGCTATGTTGCAGGAAACGTGGGGGGGAGGCCTGTTTTCGGCTGGAAACTGGGGCGAAACGCGTTTCCGGCCGTACCACCACGTTTCCCGAAATGGAAACGTGGGTGGTACGGCCGGAAACGCGTTTCACGGCCGTACAGCCCACGTTTCCAAAAATTCTTGTGTTTTTTTTTTAATTTGTTTTTTAATTGTTTTTAGGTTATCTAGTGGGTTCTAGAAGCCTGTCTAAACTTATAAAAGAGAAGTTTGTCTCATTCTCTCATCACACTATTCAGCAAGTCATTTCTCTTGGAGACTGGCAGTTGTTTCAGCTAGGGTGTTTTGAGCAGTGAGCAAAGTGGATTTTAGCAGCAGGAGAAAGATATTTCAACAGCAAGAGAAAGAGATTTCAACAGCAAGAGAAAGAGATTTCAGCAGCAGCAGATTTGGCTCAGCTACAACTATATTTCTCCTCTTTTTTGGCATTTTGGGGTAGTTTCAGCGACAGAAAATAAATTATAATGTATCATTAATGCTTTATGATTGCACATATATATAATAATTTTTAATATTTTTTAATATATATATATATATATATATATATATATATATATATATTCGCGTTTCCCCGTTTCCAAAAATTTGGGGAGGTCGCGTTTCGTATCGCTTCCCGTTTCGGAAACTCGTTTCCGTTTCCCCGTTTCGTGCAACTTAGATTTTGAGGGATGCCCTTTGCCAGCTTCACAAGTTTAGGGTGTTGTTCAGTTCCAAGGTTGCAATCCTCAACATCACTATCGCAGTTTTGCTTACTAACATTTACAACAACATCATTTGCATCAAACAACTTTTCCAGGGGTACCAAACCTTTAGGAATCACATTACTCTTCAATTGGACAATTTTATTACCAACCATTGAATCTTTCCAAGGCAATTCATCCTCAATTTTCTCCTTCGGTGCATCTTCAGCCCCCATTTCTTGATCAATTTCTGAATTAGAGAACTCCCCTACTACTTCCAAAAACCTTTTAATTTGTTCTTCATCCTCAAATTCCTGCCAATATTTGATATTGTCTGGTATAGAAGGTCTACTGCGAATTTCAACTTCATAACTCAACTTTGGATTTAGCGGGGGTTTAAAGGTGCTAGCTACCACTGCTAGTGAATCAACCAATCTATTTCCATCCCTTGGCAGAAATTGAATATTAAAATCTGAAAAGAAATTATCCACTAGATCCCAAACTTCATTCCAGTAGGCTCTAAGCCTTGGATCTTTTGTCTGACATTGTTCTCTGATTTGCTTCACAACTAGTTCAGAATCTCCAAAGACAGAAATACATTCTATCGTCATATGTTTAGCAGCTTGTAAACCGAGAATCAAAGCCTCATACTCTGTTATAGTATTGGTAGAATCAAATTCTAATTTGTAAGAAAGGGGAATAATCTCACTTTTTGGGGAAAGTAGAAGAACCCCTGCACCATTCCCTTCCTTTGAATATGCTCCATCGAAATATAACTTCCAAACACAACTTACTATTGCTTACTTATTTTGAATTGCTGGAGGAACTTGCACCTGTGTATGCTCAACGACGTCTTCAGGTACTCTCAACATAAAACAGGAAAAACCATTTTTTTTCCTGACTATAAATAGGAGAATTACTAGAACCCTCGTTTGTGATGGTTTTAACAAACCTTGACTCCCTATAGAACCTTCTTTCTTCTCCACCAAAAATTGGAATAATTGCATAAATGAAATCGAGCTTCAACACTCCTCCCAGCTTTTAGCTCCCCAAGATCTAAACAACAACATTCCAAATCGGGTTGGGATGTCTGCAACCACTACATCCATTACAATACTTCTGGATGGAATCTGAGCCAGAGAGACCACAAGATCCTTAATAAGTCCCACACACTTCACTTTGTTGGAATCAAAAGAATATAAATACTTGTATGGTTTTGTAATCTGGAGGTTTAACTACTTCATCACTGAAAGAGGCATCAAATTATGAGAAGCCCCTGAATCCAACATACAATGTGAAGAATAAAAGTATGTAGAGAAATATCAAAAGGAGTTGAAGAATCCTGTTCCTTCACATGATGACCAAACATCACAACTAGCCTCTCTCCTCCTGCAAATTGACTGTGCCTAATGCATCATTATTTTGAGATAAATTGATAAATTGATAAAATCTGAAATCTGCTTTCTATAAGCAGACTTCTTCACCAACTCAGTCAACGAAACAGGTATTTTAATCTTCTCCAATTCTTTCTGAATGTTGAAAGAATGAACCTCCTTCGCTGCTTTAGGTTGTTCCTCCTCTGTTGGCTTCTCTTTCTGCATATTTTGCTGACTGATTAAAGGCTGCTGGACTTGTTTTTCTTGTGTTAACTTAATTTGCTGGCTTCTAGAACTCTCTCCTTGCTGAACTGTGACTGTTCTCAAAGGCTGCTTCCCCTTTTCTTCTGTTTTTGGCAGAGACTGCTGGGTTGTATGATTTGGCTGGTCCTCTGCATGATCTTGAGTTCTCAACCTCTTCCTTGATCTTAGATCATGCTTCTTGTTCAACTCCACCTGCATAAAATCTATAAATCTCTTGCAATATTCATTAATTTCTTCATCATCTAATGCAACTTGAGGTTCAAGATTTAAATCCTCATTATCCATTAATCCTTTTTCTTCCTCTGACAAAGTAGAATATTGATTTTCCTGCTCCTGGAAACACCACTTTTGCACCAGCAGGAGGTGGTTTTATTTCTGCAGGAAGACTATTATACAGTTTATTAAATCTTTTGATGAATTCAACCACTTCTTCATTTGGTTTCCTCTTTATTGCATTAAACTTAGTCAAGAAATATCCATGATCTTTCTTTTCTCCCCATCTATGTAGAAATGAATTCTCCAATTCATCCCAGGTGTTAATTAAATTTGCCGGGAGGGTCTTGAACCACATCCAATGATTGTACAAACAACCTCATAACCACATCTAAATATTCCACATTCAAATTTTCTGCAAAAGCACAAAAAGTGGTTACATGTTTTTCTGCTGTTATTTCATCCTCTCCTGTAAATCTTGGTAGTAACTTCAAATAATCTTGAGGCATAGCATTCATGGGTTGAGGAAGATTTAAAGGAGCATATCGGTTCAAAAGAAAAGCCGGAATCACCATATTCTGATTTTGAGGGGGAACAGAGGAATTTCCTGCCTGAAATACAAAAGGAGGAGGTGGAATGATAGATATGGGAATTGGTTGAGAAACTGCAGGGACATTATATTATGAAACAGAAAGGTCAACTGTTTTTATTTCTTCAACCTTTGAAATAGTTGGAAAAGAAAAAGAGACAGACCCAAAAGACCTCTCTTCAAGAGTAGGCTCAGGAAAGATGGTTGGAGGAGACACCAAACTACCTTGAGAAAAATCCAATTTTTTTATAATCTCTTCTGAGCGATGAAATCTGGGATATTGTGATAAAGAACTAATGCTAGGAGCCGACAAAGTGGGACTTGGAGTTGCTGGAGACATTGCTCTCCAAACCCTTCGAGAAACCAATTTTTCAGGATCAGAAAGAATTGGGGCTCTTTGTTGTGAGGTGTCTGACCTTGTGTGAGGCCTTCTGGAAGCCAGGACTGCTTCTTTTAGTCAGTCTTTGGGAGAAATCTTAGCCAACATACTTCCTTTGCTCACCAAACAAAGAAATGATTTATGAAAGACAACCTCGAGAAAAATAACTTCGATCTTCGCTTCCCCGACAACGACGCCAAAAGATGTTGTAACCCTAGAGACAACCCTTGGCTGAGTAGAGGTCAATGCCTTGGACATCCATACATAAAGATAATAGATTTTATTTGTTGTCCCATTATGACAATTTCAGAAGAATGTTTCACAGGTAATGTTAAAGAAATTGTCTTGGGTAAAAACACTTTTCAAAATGGCCTCACTGACAATGAAAATGATTCGAAGTTATAGCAGACTGGTAGAAAGAAATGACAGAAAGTCCAAAACAAAAGGCTACTTATTGCAGAATCTTTTGCCCCAAACCTTAGTAGAAAATGTGAAAAACTAAGAAATGAACTTGCAGAAAAGAGGAGCACATATTAAGGTTATTTAGTTAAAAATTACAAGTACTATAATTTTAGCAAATCTGTATGATAAAGACAACCAATAGCTTCATTACTCTTTTCCATGGAAGAAAGACAATATATGACTTACAAAGAATAGAAACACATATCAGATTCAAAAGACTGCTTGGAATCTCTTTGAAAAGCTTTATTATTCTCCAAGAAATGATAGAAACATTACATCGAAAATTCTTGCCTTTTGAAGTAAAAAATCAGAGCCCCAAATGGTTCTCTCAAGTTTCTTTTGTAGTTACATTACAATGGTGATAGCTATAAAAACTATTAACTGTTACAAAACTACCAAACTACTTTAGCAACTACTTTAGCCCTACTCGGTCCTTTTGAGGACTTAGATTTTTATAAAACTAACAGCGAATTGTGTAACCATTACAAAATACAATATTTTAATATTTCATAAAAAGAAGCTAGGTGGCTATTTTTCACTGGATGACTTGTGAGTCCCGTGCAAGCTCGCCTGTAGAAGATCCAACTTCTGTTGTTGCTGCTGTTGGAGACATTCATGCTCTGCATTTCTTACATACTGTGACATTTGAACTTGGACATTTGATAAACCTTGTATAAGCCATTCTAAAATTGGTGATTTGACTATAAGATGGTTTTTTTGTAAAAAAAAGTTTTGCTCAACCACAACAGCTGGAAGTCTCTGTGAAGGTAATTGACAATGGTTGACCCTTTGAGAATTGTTGTCTTCTCATGAGAAGAGTCAATCTTGCTTTTGGCTTCCACCAACAAAGTCTCATAAGTCTCCCATGGAAACAAGTTTCCCTTTTGGTCCCAGGAGGAGGGCAATTGTTACAAATATAAATTACTAAAAAATTAAAAATAAAATTAATATTAATAATGTAAATAATAAATAATCAAATATTGATTATGTTAAATAGTCATTAAGTTAAGTGAAAAGGCATGTCTAAAAGAAATGCCCAGTGACGAAAGGACACCTGCTTAGGTATAAGAGAGAGCTTGGGTATATTTCTTTCATGTAAAGGAATGAGTAGATCCTCCCTAGTTGAGAGGGAGAGATAGGCACACCATTCTTGTTTTCACATCGTGAAGAAAGAATGGAGGATTGTGTAAGCATCTGAGACCAATATCGATACTCTTTGAGGATGAGCTAGGGCATCCAATAGGCAAGAGTAGTCGAAGAAGAGATTCCTTGAGGATGTGTAAATCCAAGAAAGGAATGGTCCTAAAAGGACATAACTTGTGAACATCTGGATGGGGTATGTGCCTTGAGAGACAATGATGAAAGTGTCTATAAATCATTGTCTCCCCAACATCGTTCTCTAATCTAGTGGAGAGATAGAGTTGTTAGCCAAGGCCTTGCTATATGACAATGCTGGTTGATATGATGCACTGATATATGTTGAATAGATAGCTTATGAGATGGCTTACCAATCTGACCCTTCTTATGAGAATTCTTTAGTATGAGAATGCCCATGTACCATCTATTTATTATGAATACCTCCCTAGTTAAGAGGGAGTGTTGAAATTTGTAACTAGGTTTGGTTTTCGTAATATCTTATGTAATCTTGATTTTATGTACTTGATGTAAAAGAGAGAAAAATTATTATTGTTATTTTATTAGCATGGGTTTCATGCTCTAGGTCAATTTGTGTCAAGTCAGAGCACCCATTGTGCGCTTCTAGGTTGTCGTCATAGAGTCAAGAAGTCAAGAAGGAAGAACAAGCGAAGGGTTAGTCTCAAGAAGGAGATATGAAATTTTGAAATTTTGCTCACTCTCACACATGCAAAGGAAGGTTAGGGTTGGATTACAACTACAAACCCTAATTTCAGATCTTTAAGGAAGGTAAAAAATATAAAGAAAGGAAGCAAGTTCTGAAGTCTATCCAGGTGAAAAAAGGAAGCCTAAAAGAAGTCTAATCACCCACATGTGTGGAGTTGCAGAAGATTCTGGGAGGTCAAAATTACAGAAGTTACTGGGGGTCGAAGTTGTAATAGTTGTTGGAGAAGTTGCTGGACTGTCGAAATTTGTTGCTTGAATTTGTTTAACGAAAGCTCATCAAGGAGGAAGGTTGACTTGGTCTTGGAGGGATCTTAGTCTTGGGGGTAAAAGGTCTTGGAATTCATCATTTGAAGATTCTATAAGAAGAGAAGAATTTCTTGTGGGTTTTCCTCTCTAGGAGAGGTTTTGGCCCTGGTTAGCAACCTATATCTTGTGTCTACTTGTCTACTTTGATCTTCATATTGAGATAATTGTTTTGATGATAAGAACACAATAATAAGAACTACAAGAAGTAAACCTCATAAGCAAGAAAAGATTAAGTATATCACAAAGTAGTTACCTAGTTAGAGAAATCACTACTTCTTTGGATGCCCTAGATTTCTCAAGAAGCAGGCTGCGATTGAGGAACTGATTGTAGCCAGGTCTTTCTTGATAGGTATGCCAATTGTGAAGGCAATTTTCTAACCCAGACCTTCTTTGGAGGCATTATACCCCAAGAATTATTTTCATAATGAGTCAGGAGGTGGCCAATATTCTTGCACACAAAGCAGCAAAAAGGAATCTTCTAGTAATTCGATTTCATCAACCAAACCTTTTCTCATGTCTACCTCAATAGGGACCCATGTGCATCTGCGGTCACATTTGGAAAGTCAATCCTTCGCTATAGCCACAAAGCACCCAAATTTATTCTCGACAACCTCAAAAAAACTCCTTGGTCCAAAAATGAGTAGGCAGACCAGGTACTATCACCCATAATTTTTCCATTGCCATCGACTCTTTGGCCGGATCAAAGTCCAAATACCATGATTGAATAGCCAGGCCTAATTCGCCCCAGTGCTAATCTCTGCGAAAAATGCCCTTAGCATCTTCATGTTGGCGAAAAATCACAACAAACCAACCTCTGACAAAAACATGATAAACATGATAGTATCCAACCACCGACTTCCAGAATTCCTTAATCCATGAGTCCAGCGGCAAAGGGCTCGCTATCTTGCCAAATAATCTCCCTACAATGGCATACTCTATCATATTAAGCATCATGCGTAATCCTAGATCATCCCCCACAATCATGGCAAGAACCTTCCTAGTCTTTGCTACGAGTCAGGTTGGCACCAAATACAAATTTGAAAGGTTGAGGGCGTTATGAATAAAAATATTTATAAAATAATACAAATAATGTAAAACAATAATAGTAATAAATAACGATTAGTTAATAATTAGTTAATGAAGAGGTATGTCCCTAAGAACATGACCATTGTGAATAGGCACCTGCCTTGGGTATATAAGCAGGCCCTCACCCTCATTGTAATCATTTCATCAATTCTTTTATACAATATTCAATATACAATTACTGTCCGACAATGGATGTCTTTGTCTTTGAAGTATTTTGAAGCTTACTCTCGTGCGTATACAAACTTTGTTCAATACATTGGTATCAAAGCCATGTTCTCCAATCTCGACCACTGACCATCAACATTCTGTCAACCTTGTTGCCATGTAATTGAAGTGTTTCGCTCAGAGTTTGGGAGATTTTCCATTTATTGCTAGGCCTTTGGCCATTAAAAATTTATTATAAAAAATAAATAAATGAAGAAAAAGTCAATATAAAAAGAAAATAAAATAAAATTATAATATATATATCTATATATATAATATATAAAAAATTTAATTAAAAAAAACTTAAAAATCATATATTTAAAAAAATAAATAAAAAAAATTATTAATAAAAAAGAGTCAAAGGTTTAAAATTAAAAATAAATAAATAAAAAACTTCGAAAAAAAAACTTTCCTGCCCGGTCGTTAGGTTGCATGCTACAACAACTGTTTACCACCACCATCCATCATTGACCTCGTTCCACCCAAGTCACCACTTCTGCTAGGTTGTAACCATCATCAGGTTTTTTCAACTTAGCCAAAGTCGTCACCAAAAGCACTGTGACAATCGCCATAGGGCCGCTGTGCAGCTAAAAACAATCAGTACCACCTGCTTCCCACAGCCATCTAGCACGTTGAATAGTCACACCCTTGCTCTGCCATAGCTGCTAGACAATCCGCCGCTAATTGACAAGCTTGTGTCACCTGTATTTTTACGTCACTTCTTCACTTCTTTGTACCATGATATATAAACTTAGATAATTATTCCTCTTTTTAAACCTCTTTATAATACTTTATAAAAGTATTATTTTATAGT